>JBBWSJ010000086.1:0-196154 GCA_038088505.1 Diaporthe velutina | reverse complement strand
TATTAATATTATTAAATTAATTAGTATTTAAAAAAACTTAAATAATATAAAAAGCTTTTTAATAATATTTAAGATAATAATTAGTAAATATACTTACTTTTTTAAAAGGGAAGATATATTAAGCTTTAAGGTAAGCTTTAAGTAATTAAAATATATATTTTAATAAGGGATAAAAATATTAAAATTTTTTTTAGAAACTAAGGAATAGGAAATAATTTCTTTAATAAGCTTATTATATAAAAAAGGAAAATTTAGATAGGAAAATAAGTGTTTAAATAATTTTATTAATATTTAAGCTTAAATATTAAATATAATAGGTATAAAAGAGTTATATTATAATAGCTAAATAGGTATTAATAAAAATTTATAGCTTAATTAGTTAATTTAAAGTTTAAAAGGTATAATTAGTATATTTAAATAATATATTTATTATAAATATTTTTTTATTTAAGGGGTATATAATTTATTTATTTATTATATACTTAAGGGTACTTTATTAAGGGCTTAAAAGTATAGTATGAGATATTAATATTATATAGAAAAGTATTTAAATAGGAAGGATATATTACTAAAAAGGCTTATTATATTTATTAAGCTAGCGAAATATAAGGGGGTATATTATATAATAGGTAGCTTTTTTAGTTATATTAAATAGTATATATAAGTAACCCTTTTAAGTGCTTGTTTTTCTTCTCTTTAATTAATACGATTCCCTTAGCTGCTTGTTTGCGTGACACATATTTTAAACCTCCCGGCATTGGCAGTGCATGCATCGGACGACATCTGTTAAATGATGCTTTTCCTATGCATCGAATCTTCAAAGCTTCATCATATGTAAGTTTAAATGCTTGCCGCCGAGAAGTGCATCGTGTATATTTCTGATGCTATGCAACGAAGTCAATGTTTCAACCTCGGTAGTATTTGAAGTTTCCGGAGTGGGTCAATTGTTGTAATCCCGTATGCTGTAGATCTTGGATGAGGGGCGCATTCGTCCTCATGTTCAACACTACCTACCTATAACAAGCGTACTACGATGCCGTGTGCATGTTTAAGGCTGGCCGCGTATCGCTTCCTCCCTCACCTCATGCGCTCACTTTGATCGTTTTCACGGATACTACGGCTGCCGTACCCTGCGTTCTGTCGGCTTCGAACCGAACTGAGCCCGATGCACGATGCACGATGCAAATGCCGACATGCTCGATCAGGTGCGAGCAGAGCAGATATTACTTCAACGCTTAGAGGTTTGAACTCTGAGTGTCTCCTACTGTCTCGAATCTTGAGCTTCGTCAACACCCACGAAGATATCGTGAACTTTTGCATAGAGATACTGTTGCTTAAGTGATGGCGTCGAAAGTCAAGACTATAGCTCAAAGTTAATTGGCGCCCCAGGCAGCGGCTTCGTTTCACCATCCCAATTCGGAGTAGACAACCAAACTAACGAGCAAACTATCATGGGTTAACCTAGCCATGCTTGCCGAAACCTCTTCCTACCTAGGTACTGTTCAAGGGGGTTGTCAGCTCCCCTAAAGAAGCTCTAGTAGCGGGTTTCTGGCATTGTTCTATGGGTGTTATACCAGTTGAAAGTTGGTGTCAATTAATATGCTGGGGTTCGAGCGATCAGAAACGCCTCATCCGAGTGTGAAAATGGGACGAGTGATGGGAGTGTCATCGGACAAGGTATCGTGGGTTCCGGGTATGTCGTTGCTGCACTGGTAGGATCCAAACTCGGAATTCCGACTCTGCGCTCGTCCTAATTGCAGCCCACAAAATGCTACCCAAATCGCGGGAAGATCGATCGCTGGGGGATCTGTCCAAAACTTTAGCAATGGTCATCGGTTGATTCACGGGAGTCCCACACAAGGCAGGGTCTAGTCGGACTGAACTCCACCTTGGCTGATCCGCTCCGATTCCGAGGAACGGGTTCTAGCCAAACTCATCGATGCAGCAGGTTTCCAAGCACCGTCTGAAGTCGTCCGACATGCTGCAATAACTTCGCTGATATATCACTTGTCCCCACCATGACCGCATTAGACTCGTAGCTTCTTCCTCTTGAGGCCGTCTCTCCCTGCGTATGCAGGCCGGGGGTCTCGGCCGCCGTCTCCACCAACCGGCTACAATCGCTTTGTAGCGACCGAGACTCCACCCCCCAAGGATGTCTCTGTGCCTTGCAGATCCTCTCGTCCAACCACGGGCCGTCCCATCCCACCCCTCGTTCCCTGCAGGGCAGGTCGGTTCCCGGCTGAATGGGGAGCAAGCCCATCTGCCCTCGGCTACTGTACGTCAAGACCTTGACGCACGCACAGAGGAACAGATCCCCCTGACCACGCAAGACATCCTTCGGTCTCTTGCTGCAGAATCCCATGCGTTGGCTGGACCTGTCCGAGGTGTGGCAGAGCAACAACACATGGCCTTTTCCCGAAATGGCCCAGTCAAACCCGGCCAAGCCCTCCGCATACGGCAACGCACTCGCAATGCACGCATGCACGCGAGGACCTTCGTGAGCGTCGTCTTGTATGCAACTCATGTGGCCTCGCTTAGATATGCGCGGCACTTGAGTGCCAAATGGCAAAAGCCGTGAGGGTGTCCATGAAAATGTCATGTGAGACGCAAACCCGACTGTGCAAATGCAGGACAACGTGCACTCCTGAAGGTGTGTGTGAGTGTGAGGACATCTGGATCCTGACAGATCACATTGCTTTCAAATGTTTTGTCATACACAGCTGCCGTGCCTATCAAGTTGACACACATTTTGGTGTGACCGGCGCGTCCCTGACATTTAACTTTCCCACATAGAGCGCGAGCTCCAAAAGAGCGGCGGTTTTCTTAGCGAAATATGCCCCAAGCTTGGATCCCAGCGAACGAACCTGCCTTGATTTGGGCATTAAAGCCCTTTAGCGGGAACCTGGGAGCTTGGATGTATTTCATGCGTTCTACTGTAGCCCAAAGGTTCCGGCTCGGATCACGTTCCGACGGATCCCGAATTGGGGTCAGCAAAATTGTGGTCTCAAGTCCAGAAGCTCCACAGCAAGCATCTTGTCCCAACTCTTTCGTCTCAGCAGAGAGAGCATGGATATCTCGACGGGCCATGGGATTGTGGGCCGGCCTGCACGCCAGAGCACTTACAAGGCACTGTGCCTGTTTGGGTAACACCGACCGATGCAACTCTCGAGAGCCAACAGCCTTCCCGGATTGGTAGTACAGGTTCTTGAGTTGAGGCATCACCCTGGAAATTTACTTCCCTTTCTTGCCCAAGTGGGGTCCACTCAGCCCTCAGCCATGCAAACTCCAGCATGCGCGTCCGACGCAGATTCGCTTCAGACGCACTGCCTTGCATTGAAATCTCCTCAGGAATCCTTACGGTTTCATCACACCATTACGCCATTGGGCGGCTCCTCGAAATGACAGCACAACTCAGGGCGAGCCTCTTTGCGGGACATCCGGGCGAGGGATCATGCCTACTTACGTACCCATGTGTACGCCCACGGCTCCGGCTTCCCAGCTCGAAGCTCGGGTTGTTCTGGCCGCCGGTGAGGCGCAGGGGGAGACTCGCCACGAGGCCGAAAAGCTTAATCCCAGTGAAAACTACTTCCCTCCCGTGGGCCTCTTTCCCTTTTCTACGATAATACCCTGTGAACTTCCCCGGCCTGTACTCTTTCATGCTTGCCCATTGTCGACTCGTTCGCAAGAGCTGAGGCTCAGGGCTCACCGCGCTTGCGATGCCTGGCATCAACCAACTCCCAGCCGGGTCAGAAGGGGCAGCAGCCATCTCGCTCATATGGGCGTCGACTAGCTGGATCTGCAGCAGCTTGCTGCTGTGGCTGACATGGTCGCACCACGAAGGATGGTCTTGTAAGACAACCCGCTTCCGTTTCTGTTCATGATGGCCGCCACGTGCGTAATATCTGTTGCTGAGACAGCATCGACTTCCAGACCTTTCGCTACTCGCTGTGTCGTCGATCTCAAGCACGACCTTCTCCATTGTGCAACAGATACGCGACATCACATTCTACGTCGACATCGTTACGGAGGGATTCGAGCGAAAGCTAAGGCTACCTGCCGACGATCCAGAACTAGCCATTGCCAATGGATCCTTTGGGGTTGACTTGGTCCTATACTATCTTCGTACGACTTCTCTCACCACTTCTTGGGATACGCTCCGCACTGACACTGGTCTTCAGAGTATTACTTGTACAGCGTGCAGGCTATGCTGGTCATGTTCTGGGCGGCTGAACTGTGCCAGTTGACATATCAGGTCGGGGAGCGACGCACGATTCGGGTCATGTTTCGCAAACTCCACACAGCGGGAAAGTTGATATCATGGCTGCTGCCCCTAATGACTATTCTCATGTTACGAATTCCGTCACTCAAGGAGTCTTTCGTGGCCTTCATCCTGATCGCCGACTTGCCTTGTCAGTCATTCCATCAATGCATATCTGTCCCTCGTGAGACTCTCCGACTGACCCTGCGAGTAGTGATGATTAGCCTTGCCATAGGCAGTGGGCTCATGATAGCAGTTCTCATTAGATACGTCAGGACACGACAGAAGTTTACACAATGGGCCCCGCCAGATTGGAACTCGGGGTCGACTTCACAAGGAGGCACAGTGGCCACCGGCTCACAAGACAGCTCACATCGTAACCTGTCGGGAAGACGTGGGCTCTACGATAGATGGCTCATGGTTCGATTCACCATCGCTTTCGTATCTCTAGCGTATGCTCTTCCCCCTTCCCAGTACTTGTAAACGACAACGTAGTAACATCATCACTCTTTTACAGGATCTTTGAGTGCACCAACACTCTATTCCAAGTCACAGCATTACAAAATAACATCAAAGACTCGAAGGCTTCAGCGCCAGATTTGAGCGCGGGGCGTGCGGTACAGACCATGATCCTTTTCATGCCCGGAACAACACCAGGCATCTTCATTTTCGTCGTCTTCGGCACAACTGCTTCGTCGAGGAAGAAGCTCGCCAATCTACTAATACCAAAGAGCTGGCGCGAATCGTCAAGATGCTGCTTCGGTCGCAGCAAGAGCCGCTCGACCACACCCGACCCGCTGTCGTCCGGCGACGGCGGCATAACCGTCAAGCGCTCCTTGACCGTCACATCAACAAGCCGCCTACGCGCCGCCCAAGCACACGAGGACGACTACTCCGAACCGAGCATGATCTCGATGGACGATCTCACCAGGCGATCGGACAGCACGCGATCAGTGCAGATCTCGTACATGAAGCCGTTACCTTTGACACCAGGCTCGCCGCCCACGTCGAGATTCAATACACCCACGAAAAACATCTCCGACAGAGGCGGGACGACATCAAACGTGAGAGAGTTGATGTCGATCGAGGAGAAGGACAGCGTCGGGGGCGGAGCACTGACGAGAACCAATACGGACGATTCGCTCCGGGTACCTGGTATCCAAGTCCTGGGGACGGAGCACAGCGATGATTCGGGGCCGATCCTACCCATTCAAGGTCACGAGGTGCGCCTCTCGAGAGACATGTTCACAACGAACGGGGAGGGGAGCCGAAATAAGGGAGAGAGAAAGTCTATGAGCTTTTTGAAGCCGAAGCGATAGCAGGCTCCCAGTAGTATTGACATGATGACGACATCTCGGCTGTAAATAAAACATAATGATGCCATCCACACCCAGCAAGATTGACTGTACAAATTGTCATTAATGTGATCATGGTTGTCCGTCTCTGATGGATGGAGTGACGCCGACTTCGGGAATAAGCCTAGGCGGCAGATAATTATTCTGCGACATCACGGGACTCCTGACACGACGCAAAAGCATCTGCACGGATGCGATCAATCTGGCGCGGCCCATGGCTAGATCAAGATCTGCATTTAGCCTTACCATACACCCGGGCCGGAAGGCGGAACGGTAGGACTGGTTCCAACCCCTGAGCACCTTAACACGGACATAGGCTGCCCGCTATATTGCCCGAAGCGGCAGTCCTCCAGGGCTACCAGCGTCCGATGTAACAGGCGACAACAACCAGTGGAGTCATTCCCATAGCCCCCTGGAGAATACTCAAATTGTGTTATAGATGTCTTGCAGAATATTTTGAACTCAAATTCCTGCCAAGAGCGACGGGCTTCCACTCTCAACATCCACCTCTCCTCGCTGGTATACCGAGATACATTTTCTGGCATCTCATTCAGGCATTCCCACGATGATGTGGTCTACGAGAAGCTGGCTGGCTTCTTTAAGCCTATTGCCAGGAACGGTCCTAGGCGCTAACCTGCTTGTATCCCACTTCAGCGGCAGTGTCTACTCGCTGTCGTTGACCACAAACAACGGGAAAGGGCAGCTTGCCATCACGTCAACTCTGCGAGCAGGTGGCCGCACACCTAGCTGGTTGACACTTGACTCTGCGACTGGCAATCTATATGTCACAGACGAGGCACAATATGGTGCACCTATTCTCACTACACTCAAGGTCAACAATGATAACAGTGTTCAGTTGGTTAGCACAGCCCCAACAAGCGGTGGTGGAGTCCATAGCGCGTTGTATGGAGGTAGCGATGGGCGAGGGTTCTTCGCAGTGGCTGAATAGTAAGCACCTAAGCATGTCTCCTCGAAATGATTCGCATTCTAAACTTGGAGGGCAGTAACCCGTCGACCATAACGACCTACAAGCTGCCCTTATCCGCAAGCTCGCAACAGGTCCAGAAACTCGCCTTCAACATGTCCGCCCCAGGACCAGACCCCTACCGCCAGGACAAACCGCACCCGCACTCGGTCTTCACCGACCCGACCGGCAGATTCCTGCTGAGCGCCGACCTGGGCGCAGACCTGATCCGCATCTTCAGCATCGACGCCTCGACCGGCCAGCTCACAAACTGTCCCGCCGCCGCAACCGGGGCCGGCGACGGGCCCCGCCACGGAGAGTTCTGGACCTCACCGTCGGGGTCACTGTTCCTCTACATCGTCAACGAGCTCGCGGGGTCCGTGACGTCGTGGACGGTGACCACCCCTTCAGGGGCAGGGTGCCTGAGCCTCAGCAAGATCCAGTCGGCGTCGACGTACCCAGCAGGCAAGACCCCGCCGACTGGGTCCAAGACCGCGGAGGTGCGCATCTCGGGGGATTTCGTGTACGCAACCAACCGCAACGACCAGTCCTTTGGCAGCCAGCAGGACTCGGCGGCCACGTTTGCCATCGACCCGGCCTCGGGAAATCTCTCATTCGTGGAGGCGACCAACACCCACTCGTACTTCCCGCGCACGTTTGCCATCAACAAGGCCGGGGACGCGGTGGCGTTTGGGGGCCAGACCTCGTCGACCGTCGTGGTGGTGTCGCGGGACGTGTCTACGGGGAGGCTGGGCGACGTTGTTGCGCAGCTGCAGGTTGGGGCGCCGGGGACGGTGAATAACGAGGATGGGCTGAGTGCTGTTGTCTGGGATGAGTGATATCATACCGAATCTCGACGGGAAAAGCCGGTCATATGTAAGTAGATATCGTATTCTCAGATTTCGAGTTTACACACGGTCAAGTAAGTGCAAGAATTCTCAGGTAGACCTAAGTATAGAACAAATGCGCCTAATTACGATGCAACAACGACCGATATCTTGATACGTAAGTCCCGGGTAAATCGCCCGATGCCTCCTCCGGCAGCCACGGACTTGGGCTTCCCGTTTTGGACAGCTCTAGAATGGTACTCGGCCTGAGTCTTGTCAAAATATGAGACCTGGACTTGATGGGACAATTTTCATTGGCATAGGAAGACAAGTCGGGCGTAATTGTACTACAAAGCTGCGAGAAATCGAAATGTTGGAAGCAGACGTGACCATATCAGTTCGCCACAAAACTCCAAGTCCTGCCAGAGTGACGCTCCCTCATTTAAGTTCGCGAATACATGGTTAAGCATTACTTTGGACTGCATGTGCCTCAACTGAGATTCGTATGTATTGTTTACCCCTTGCCATACACAATTCTGATGTTGCTGTTATGCTTTACGTTTCTCATTGACGTGAGCGACACACGTGCCTGGGAATCCAAGGAAGATTCACGCGGCATCAGATCCAGTACCGCCAGGACAGCAACTCTCTTGAAGACGGTCAGTGTTTACCCCAGCCTCATGACTAGTGAACTCCTGCGGTCTGTAGACAAGTTTGGTAGACCATAGCACCTCGGAGGCGGGATCGGGCGGCAGTGCATCTGCACGGCTTGATGATAATTCGGAGGTGCTGTGTGTGGGCGGCCGGACTTCGCGAAACAGCTGTCGATGACCTTCGGGGAGATACCTAGAGAATCGCTGCCTTTTTGCACTAATAGGTTTGTCTTCCCTATCTCCCCCAGTGACTTCAAGCTCGATCAAGCGAAGCGCCTCGTCCAGATAGACACCGTTTGTGAAGCCAGGGCCAGCACTGTCGTCCGCGGCTGCGCTCCGGGCAGCTCTGTCAGCACGTATGTTCCCTTCCACGCCTGAGTGGGCTGGGACCCAACGGAGCTCAACCGATATGCCGAGTTTGCCAAAATATTGTGACCTTGTGATTAGTTTGCGTAGAACTGAGTTGGGTTCACTCTGGAGCCACTCCTCGGTGAATGTTTGTTGACGTAGCTCGTTAACGCGCCTCAGGGCTCCCGGGCAATCGGAGAATACCACCACCTTGCGAATACCTGCTGGTTGTGTCAAAGTCTGTGACAGGGCAACTGCCAGCCCCTCAGAAAGAGCGACCATCTCTGCGGTGAATGCGTCGGACTTGGGCGGCAAGGAAAAGACACGTTCTTGCCAGGTTTGGCCGTCGTCAGCTTGAAATACAACGGCAGCACCAGCACATCTTCTTGCGTTGCGCTTTCCTGGTTTGTAGAATGAAGAGCCATCGACATAGAAAACGAACTCCTTCTCTGCGCGTTCAGATCTCGGTCGAGGTGCCTCCCTCGCTTCAAGAATGGCATCATCTCTGGACTGGGTGATGATCACGTCTCCAAGGAAGCGGAGCTCGGGAGTAGAGCGCAGGAGGGCAAGTTCTCTACGAGCATTGGCCTTCCTGTTTGTCTCGGCGATGCTGGAGATGTGTTGTGCGACGGACACGGCGATAGCCCTGTCGCTTCGGCCCGGGCGTCGCTCCTTCTTTTTCGAGGACCTGGTCGGTGAAGATTTACCCATAATTGTAGGATCATGTGGTTGTCAGGTACTCGAATGCCGGCTCGCGAATTTGGGATGAGGGAAAAGCTGAGCAGGTCTTCTTATATGCACCTGTCCACGGCCATTCGAGTAGCTAATTGGCAGTAATGTATTAGCATGCTATAAATTAGCTTCTCGTGGGACGAAACGACCCAATTGTAGAACATGCAAATTGAGTCCGTTTCCAAGTTTGTCGTTAGCGTCAGGACTGTGACCCGTTAGCCGCCTTTAGTCGCGGTGCCAAAACCATGCTGGACCGCATCTTTAAACGGCAGTGAATAATCTGCCAATCATTTGTGGTAAATGATTAAGTCGAGTATTCGTTTTGGTAAAAAAAAAAAAATAAAAAAAAAAAAATGGACGGGTGAGTGGCCAACGGATGAGTGGCTTACAACAGGAAATCCTCAACGGGTTGGTGCCACGGCGGAGGGATGCCCTCGTCACAGCACCACTTGCTTGCAACCCACCGTTTGCCGCAGCGGTCTTTCTGTGAGGTTGTCACTGATTTAAGTAAGACCTCAGTCTTTCTGGGCAGGTGATGAAACCGTGCAGGCAACAAGACAAAGACAGGAAGCACCATTGCTGTGTTCTTCCCGGGTGGGTACGTCAGAATGCATCACGATGGGCCGTTCAAGAGGCTAGCCATGTACGAGCCACCGCTTGGCCGGCTCGGCTCCCGTGCCAGCAAGTGGTCGGCCTCGGTGGCAGTGGTGTGTTGCTTACTTAGTATGCACGTGGTAGGGGCTGCGCCCATAGGCGGTAGGTAGGCGTGCAGGCCGGCAGAGGCTGAGCCCGGGAGAAGGAATACAGAGGATTGAACTTCTGTGGACCAGTCGTGTGAAGATCCCCTGCATGGGCCGAAGCTGGCGCCGCTGGCCTGGGCAGCTCTGCTGGGCGGACCCTGGGCGGCATAAGTCACTGCCTAAAAAAGGGTGCTTGGCTCTGTCAATTAGTGGCTACGGCTGATAGACCACAGAGGCAATGCAACGTCTCGAGCGGATCAAGGGCGGAGTTGGGCTGTTTCTGTCGACCAGGGACGGAATCCTTCGCGCTGATGGCGGGCAGGGATCTCGCGCGGGCGCAGGCGCCTAGCGACAAAGAAAATCAACAAGTTCAAATAAGTTTGGTTCAGCCGCCCTTTTTTCTTAAATGAGAAAAAAAACCATTCAAGACTACATACATTCGCCCTCTGTTCTTTGTTTGTAGCGCTGCTCACAGCTTCCGTCTGTACACGATCACCCATCATCAACCCAAGACGCAAACATCGCGATAGAAACACTCTCATACAAGTCGCAGTCTCACCCCAACACGCCCACCATGGCCTCACAACACGTCGTTGGCGACTCGCCATTCCTCAAGCGCGTGCTTATCCCATTCTGGGTTATCCGCATCATTATTATGCTTATTTTCGCCGCCGCCTATGTGGCAGCCCTCGCCGCCATTGGCGCATTCAGCGACGAGATCGATGTTGCCCTCGATGAGGAGGGCCTGCACAAGACAAGCCTTAGCGCACTGATTGCTGTAATGGCTGTGGTACTAGCGATCGTTCTGGTGTGCCTGATCCTCGACATTGTCTGCATAATCAAGCGGTCCCGGAGGACCCTCACCCCCCGCTTCTTCCTCATCACCAACGTCATCCAGACCGTCGTCTGGGTCGTGCTGATGGGCCTGTCTTTGGCTGGCGCGGGCACCTCGTCGGTCAACATCATCATCCCACTCATCGTCCTGTGAGTATACACCCTTCTCAACGTACACGAACCACCTGTGACCGGTTGCTAACATCTGCTGTTCCCCCTTCCCTAGTGCCTCCTTCATCGGTCTTCTCATCTACGCCAGTGTTATTTTCCACAAGTCGCGAAAGGGCACTTTAAAGACCAACTACGCCCCCGCGGGAACCGGCATGGAGCCTTTGAGCCAGAACACGGCCTACCCGAGCCACAACCCGCACAACGCCCCTCCCTACTCGTATGAGCAGCCGAAGCCCTCGTATGACAACTACCGCGCGGCATGAGCGCATGAAGCTCGCGCCTGAGGGCTTCCGTCGGGGATGGGGGGATGTCTCTCCGATTAGATGATTGTTATGGTGTATGAAATGATACCTGGTGTCTTGGAGTTGATTTTGGATCTTGTTGCATTGTTTGGGACATGTATATAGAGGAGGAAGTCGGGGGTTGACACCCTAGGGAGTAATTACGTGCATCGGGCGGCGTCCACGGGGCAACATAGAGAGATACCAGTAATCACCCTAAATTAACTCTTCCCGTGCCCATGATATATCTTACAACTGCGGGGTCCCATGACTGCCTACGATTCCGTGTCCCGTGCACACCTGCCACTCATATCCTGACGAATATTCACCGCCGTGACCAGACCGGCCAGTCAGGATCCCTCGCAAGCTGCAGCTGCGCCATATGGATCCTCGCCTCTTCAGGGTCGTCAAACTCTTTGAGCGCAGCCACCAACTTACCATCCTCGTCAGGCTTGACAAAGTAAGGCCCGTCGACCTCGCACTGCGTGTATCCATCCGGCAGCGTGCCATTGTACAGGAACGCCCTGACGTGCTTGGCGAGGCACGACGACGCCACGGCCACGGAGCAGTGACCATACCCCTTGACCTCGACGATGCGCGAGCGGGCAAACGCCTCGTTGGCGGACCGGGCCGAGACGAGCGGGCAGACGGGGTCGTAGGTGGTGGACAGGATCAGCAGCGGGTGGGCGGTCTCGACGCCGCGGCGGGGAACGTAGTTGTGCGTCCTCGGGACGCGCCACTGCTGCTGCGCGTAGACGCCGCCGTACATGGCCGGGCCGAACAGGCTCGCGTTGAAGACGGGGGCGATGATCTCCAGCGCCGACTGGCGGTCCTGTGGCCAGTGCTTGGCGCCCGAGAGCATGTCATTGTACATGACAAAGGTGTTGGCGTCGGCGTCGAGCCCGAACGGGTCGCCCTTGCCGTAGGCCTGGTACGCCTCGGTCGCGTTGCCCTGCAGCAGCTGGGCGAGCTTGTCCGCGAGGGGGTACCAGTTGGCTGGCTTGTAGAGGACGGGGAAGATGCCGTCGAAGAGGATCTTGGCGTAGTCGAGCAGCCCGTACTCGGTGCTGTTGACGTACACGCTCAGCGGCTCCTCATAGATGCTGTCGGCGAATCCGAGGACCTTGTCCCACAGCTCCTCAGCTGAGCCGGCGAGCGAGGCCAGGGGGCAGTCCTTGCCCGCCTTGATGCACTCGCCGAAGAACCCCTCCAGCACCTTTGTGGTGTCGGACAGGTCCTCGGGGCTGGCGAGCTCCTCGTACCAGTCGAACTGGTTGACGACGCCGTCGATGATGACACGCTGCGACCGCTCCGGGAACAGACCCGCGTAGGTCTGCCCCAGAAGTGTGCCGTAGCTGAAGCCCCAGTAAACCATATCCTTCTGGCCGACCGCGTCCAGGATGCTGTTCATGTCGGCGGCCGTCTGCGGCGTGTTGATGTACAGACCGTGCTCGCCCATGGTGTCAGCACAGGCGCGCACATAGTTCTGCGCGTTGGCGTACCCCGGCCCGCTGTCCTCAATGAGGCGGCGAGGTTGCGGAGCGGCGAGGTTGCGGCGGGTCTCACGGTCGGGGTAGCACAGTGCCTTCGGGGTGGAGCCGTTGATGCCGCGTGGGTCGAAGGACAGCAGGTGGAAGCCGTCGCCGACGATGGTGTGCAGCTGCTCGCCGCGGCGGAAGAGGAACTCGGCGCCGGAGCCGCCGGGCCCTCCTGGGTTCAGCAGTAGGTTCTCGGTGGCGTTTTTTCCGCGCAGGCGGATCAGTGGCACGGTGAAGACCTTGTCGCCCGAGTTGGTGGCGTTGAACTGGTCCATTGGCACCGTGATGGTGCTGCACTCGACGGGCCGGCCGCTGATCTCGCCGCATGTCTCCCAGCTGATGTGCTCGCCCTCATAGCTGTGGCGCTGGCTGTGGTCATGGTGATGGTGGTGTGAGCAGTGGTGACGGTAGGCAGGAAGCAGTAGAGAGGTCCAAGAGTAATGAACCAGGGCGAAGCAGGCCAGGAAGCTGGTCAGCAGCAGGAGACCTCTGGTGTGTCTCGCTCTTGCTCGTTGAGCTCGAGCTCGAGGCGGCTCACTGCCGGCTGTCGGCTCCAGGAACGGCTGCTTCTCATCCATGATCGTGCAGGCTCAAAGTGGTGTTGATTACAGGATAGGAAGGAAAGATAATCAGAAATGGAGCATGAGTTCATGCAGCGTGTCGAACACCGCGCTTCTTATCTTTCTGCAATGTTCGATCAAGCTGAGTGGTCGTGTAACCGTCGTCGACTTTAGCTTCGATCCGGCCCCGCAGTAAGCAGCGGGCCAATCTTGGCCGGTCAGTTTGCACTGTGCTGTGCCACGGATCCTGCAACGAATCTGACGCGCATGAACAGTGCTTCTAGGCCCGATCGGGCACGCCCCTGGAGATCGCCCCAGCCTACTACACCCGGCGGCGGACTACGAATATGTACATTGCCTCCAATGACTTGTAATTTTGATACCTCTCGTCCTTCAAAATCCTGTCAAGATGACCCGAGTGTTACTCCACGCATAAGACATCCGTAAAGCAAGAAACTAGAGTGTCACGTCCATTACCTGACTTCTCCATCGCTGCGCGTTGATGATGCCTTCACCTCTGCTAGTCATGGCGCCAAAAGTTGTCAGGTTGTGGTGATTGCATGCTCGGGCAAGACACCATTACTTCTATTTATTGGGGTCGTTCCTATCTATTCGAAGTTTTTCTCATGGTTAATTGGGGATCATCGATAAAAATGCAAGCTTGGAATAGCAGGAAACACACACACAGGCTGCTGGTGATGTTGTCTTGGCAGAGGGCACCGCACTTGTTTCCTTTTCCATGTGGAGGGGAGGAGTGATCGGAATGGAGTCACAGGTATAGTCAATACGTGGCGCAGAAATATCGCGTTCTCATCCCAGATGCTATTTGGGAACTAACTAAGCAGACTTGTCAGAGGTCACGAAGTCGTAGCCTCTGAACCTCACGCCAGGGATCGATTCAAACGGAGGCGGGGGTAGGCGGCTCACATCTCACACTTGCTGCAAACGAAAATCCACACAACGGCCTCTTTTAAACCATGTTAACTCATCCCATCTCAACAAAGCCACCTGGGCGGAGAGGTACGGTCCAGATGTCACCGGACCGCTTCCAGGTCCAGGGTGGTCCAGCAAAAAGCTGGAGGTGATAACCAGGGTTTGATTCTCGTCTCTGGCAGGATTTTTTTGTTTATTAGTTTTGATCTTAGCTGTCGAGTCACTTCCGTCCACAATTAGTTGACTGATCAAATCCTGCTGCCTGCTTCGAATTGCGAATTTAGTCACTGCGTGAGAGCGCAAGGTCTCTCAACTGTCCCCTCTCACAATGGCTAATTTGAAGCCGACCTGCTAACACTCTGTGTCTCACACTTCAAGTGCTTGTCACAAACTTCCCCTCCTTCGCCATGCACAAACCGACGATGATTGGACTTCCAGAATACCTCGATCCGAAGAAGATTCCACAGAAACTCGTTGTGACATCGCACATCAACGCCTGCCTTGTGTTTCTTCTAAGGCTTTGCATCGTCTGCTTCTGCTGAACAACCCGTCCATGTAAGGAGTCCTCAACCTCCTGGGGTAACCCGACAGTGATGGTTTTGGACCTTTGTAGAAAACAACAAGTGGGCGATACTGAAGTCAGTCGCATCAAATCGTTCGGCGTGATTCTTGGTCAGAAGTTACCTGTCCATTAGGCACGCCGCATCCAACAACTATCGCCAGCAAGTCAGTTATGCAGCAGCTTTGACATTGAGAAGTTTTGAGGAAATTGTGCGGTAATTTTTAGTCCCCTGCTCACACAAGCTACCACAGGACTAATGGCGGTAACACGTGGTGAATCCAGAAAGTATCATATGCGAGCCAAAAGACACTGAAGAGCATTTCCTTGTGTAGTGGCGTCGATGCAAGGCGATGAATGTAAAAGCTCAAGCGACGTCGTTCACGCGTCTCCACTTGTGTACATCACCGATAAGACGCCAGGACACCCCTCCCTCGGAGAAATTGCTCCACTCAGCCCCGGATACCGGATACTTGGGACCTTGACTCGTCCCCACGGACGAGTCGTTGGCCCAATTCATCGTCCCCTAGATGACTTCTGGAGGTCATTGCGACGGGCAGCCCTACGAGCATAACTTGGCCGCCGCGGCCTGAACCGGCATCCGTCATCAATGCCTCAGCAAGCCTCTCCGAAGGGCAGCCGGAAGCGCACGAGGACCGGCTGCCAGCGGTGTCGAGTCCGCAGAATCAAGTGCGATGAGTCGAAGCCGGTGTGTCAGCAGTGTCAATCCAGGGGGTTCAAGTGCCAGCCCATATCCACTTTGAAGTGGGAAGACGAGTTCGCCTCGAAGGGATTGGCTTTCGGCCGCAGTGGTGTGTGGTCGAAGTCTCCACCCGCCGCCAGATCCCCGGATCTTGCCGGCCACAAGGACACTCTCTGGTGTGATGTCCCAACCATACAGGCTTACAGCTTTGTCAATGTCACACTCGGAAGGCGAACCGACGAGTACGTCTCCTTGACACCTATCGGATCCCCAGGTTCGACATTTGAGCCTTTGCCAGTGGGTCTGCAAGGTCAGGATTACGAAGATGCCAAAGCCGGGCATTTTGAGAGACATGATGCTATGGAACTGGAGGCCGCACTTCTCTTCACCCACGTGCGCGGACCGGGAAAAGAACAAACACCAGGGATTCTCAACATCAATCGATCACCATCTCTGCTATCATTGAGTTCGCTTCAATCGACGCTCCTGACGTATTATGTGGACAGACTTTGTCCATTGACGGTGCCGAGTCCACTTTCCAAATCTCCATTTGCCACGCTGATTCTCCCCTTCTCCATTTCCACCTCACCAGTGGTCCTGGACTCGATACTTGCACTCGCTGCGAGCCACCGTGCAAGGCAAGATGTCACATTCAGAGCTACGGCGTTGCAGCTGAGCGGTGGCGTCCTGCGTTACCTCGGCCGCAGGATGAGAACGACCGATACCACCCAAGTGGCCCTTGACCCGGAGACCTTGGTCATCACGATGATGCTCTGCTTGATGGGTATCATACACGACTGCGACGAGCGATGGGTTGTGCACCTGAAAGGAGCCCGGGATCTCATCCGGCTGCGCAGGCAGGCGCTTCTCTCCGCGGCGCCACAGAGCCAGTCATCGATCGAGCTGGTGAGCTTCTCAGAGAAGTTCTTTGCTTACCAAGATATCATCGGCCGGACGGCTTGTGGTGAAGAACCAATCTTCGACGGCGACTTTTGGGTGTCCAAAGGGACCAGCAACGACACGGACGCCTGGCTGGGTTGCTCACCGGAGCTCGTGTCCATACTGTGCGAGATCACCGAGTTGAGCCGCCAGCGGTCAAGCAACCCTGCCGCGGCAACAAGTGATCCTTTTCTGTGCCAAGCCTATTCACTAGAGAAAAGGCTTGACCGGCTTGAGCAGCGAGTGCTTGACTCGGAGGATGACATACTCCAGACGACGGCTGAGCTAAAGAGGCTCTCGGCTGTCTTGTACCTAGAGTGCGCCATACGCGGCGCTCAGCCTAATTCTCCGCGAGTGTGTGTTTCCGTCACTCTGATACTGCGACTGGTCTTTGCACTGCTGGAGCGAGACGTCACAGCCGGGCTCGCGTGGTCCATCTTCGTCGCGGCTGTTGAGCTGGACGCATTAGAAGACCTGGTCTGGACAACCGAGACAGCCTCGGCTGCACCACGACACGGACGGAACTTTGTCTTGTTCGCTCTGGACAAAATGGCTGGGGATTCGGTATCAAATATTTCGCAAACCCGCTCGGTTATCGAAAGGGTCTGGCAGTCGAGGGACATGGAGACACATTCCGATGAGCATCGTGGACAAAATGACTGGGAGCGACATGTCGCCCCTTTTTGCCATGGACTCTCCTTGGGATAGAAAAGACACATTGAGATATGGCCGTGGTAGCAGGATATGGCTGCTTCAACCTGACAGCCAGCTACCAGGTCAAAAAATGCTGCCGTTTTCAAGCAAGCCTCCTATTTGGTTGCTCTAACTCTTACGTGGAGCACCGCCGCCCAGCATCAAGTACGCCTCCACAAAGATGACTGCTCTTATGATATAACTCAGCATGTCTCGCCGTATTCTCTTGTCACTGCGTCCGTCTTGAAACCTTTCTCCAAGGTGAGTGCTGGGTGGCTTTCTTGTTGCGTTGGGGGAATCATCCTGCCTACTGACATTATGAATTGAAACTAGCGCTGAGCCTTGATCTCTGCTGATCGACATATATGGAGAGATAGCAGCCATGATCAAGATCACTCTTTGGCACCAACTGGTCACACATTCCCCATGCCCCGCGAGCTGCGGCTGCACAGCTTCCTTATATAGTCACTGTATTCTCCGCCCTGTGTATATTGCTCCCCCGAGCATTTTTGAGGGCAGTCAAGGCGGAGGGTGGCAGCCTTGACATGGAAACGTTGGCTACCCGATCGAGAAGGCTTCAAGCCTTGAAACAGTTGGATTTTCATTCTCTTCCGGAAGGATGACAGCATGACATTTTCACGTGAGCCAATACGTCAAATACAACGGAGCGGAGTTCTGTCCCTCACACTATCTTAGTGAATGTTTATACATACTCCAGAGCAATTTCGGTCAAATCCATTCTGAATAACATCAAGACTGGACTGTGACTTTCTGGATACCCACAATCCGGTCGAGGTGCCGTAGTCTCAGATTGCCCGATGCTTAAGCCTTCTTGTAGATGCCTTCTTTGGCTCGAGCCCAGTCACCTCCAAATCGCTCCAATATTTCAAACTGCTTTCCGTCGGCGAGCAGGTGATCGGTCGCCTCAGTATATGGCTTCATGTAGTCCTTGGTGACTTGGTTCTGCAACGATGGTCAGAAGAGATCACAATCACGTACAGCCTCTTCTATTCCCCATCCCATCCCCCCCCCCCCCCCAAAAAAAAAAGAAGACTAAAAGTGTGCACCAGGCAATCCCTAGGCATACAATATATTGAAGAGATGAAGAAGGTACTCCGTGACTGAAGAACTTGGTAAATCTTACCTCAAAGAACCACTCCTTGCTCTTGCTCCAGTTCTCAACCCACTTGAGCTTGTTTGGCTCCTCTGGGTACCTGAACAACTCGAAGCTCAGGCACTCTGGCTCGGCCGAGACAAGTTTAAAAACCTGCCAGAAATTTTCAAGGAACTCGTCCAATTTGCCCGGCTTTACAGTCGTGGTGACGACGAGTGTGAACCCATCACTCTTCTCTGCTTGTGGGAAGGACATTTTGGTGGGGTCTTCGGCCAGGGGTAAAGATATGATCGGGTTGGTGAGCAGGATACTGCAGTAGGTTGCTCAGAAGAGAAATACAGCCTTCGATGAGGGGAGCCGAGCAGAGGGGTTTTAATGTTGCACTCGAGTGCTCCCCGGGCCACCAGACCCGAACCAACAGGTCTTGGATTTCTAATGTTGGCCCGGCGCCTAGTGCCAACTGACAAAACGCCGGACCCGAAGTAAGCGCTTGTACGGTGGTTTGTCAGCCGTCGCAAGGAAGGATCCGAAGCTACACAGACGTCAGCAGCAAAATATCCCACCTTCGACGAATTATCAATGCTCGACCTGCTCACTGTTGGTGCCGAGGCTTCTTTTTTTTTTTTTGGGGGGGGGGGGGATATTCACCCTAAGTGTCAATAGAAAGACCAAATTCTTCAGTTTCAGTGCCGGGAAAAGAGACTTGACTTAGATGTGCTGGATGTGGATACTCAAGGAGTGCAGTTCGTCAGTAATTGCAGCACCGGCTGCTTTCTATTCAGTGGTAATCAGCATTTCTGTTTGTTGTTCGTAAACAAGAGATGAAGCTGTCAATCCAGCCGTTGATAATTGAAGGTTTTATAGACTATTTGTATTCTTTGAGTTCCTCTACTAAGTTGGAACTTGAAGGTTTTACATAGTTGGCCCACTGCAATAGCCTTCACGAGATTCTGTGAAGTCCAAGTCTTGTTAAATCTGACGGAAATAGATACGGCTGAGACAGGTTGCAGAGTGAATCTGAACAGCAATGTGGACTCATGCAGAACCTGATTCTCGGGACATCTGGTCCTCCCTGAAATTACATGCCAACTTGGTGCACGGCGACAACATGGATAAAATTAACTTTTACTCTCCTCCATTGTCTGCAGATGCTGCTTGCTTCTCTCTTCGGTCTCTATCGATCTCTCCTCGATGAACAAGCTCGAAAACAAGCCGACACAGGCAAATCCGGCCATGACATACCATATCATCTGAAAAGATTTTCGATACACCTCGATGATCCCGACGAGCACATTCGGTGGGGTATCAAGGTCGTTCAAGCCAGGAATGAACCCAACTGCTTGACTTGCCTGGTCTAGCGAGGCAGCGGCGGCTGGTAGAGGTTGAAGAGAAGCGATGGACTTCTCAAAGACACTGGCGAACACAGTAGACGCAATGGCAAGGCCAATGAGAGCACCAAATAGGCGAAATGCCACCAGCACACCAACTGCCAGGGCTTGGTCCTCGACATTCGCAGCACTTGCCTGCATCGAAAGCGCTGGCACTGTCCATAGAGCACCGAGGCCAACGCCAGCGATGATCTGAAATCCAGCAGTCTCGGCTATGGAAGAGCCCCTGTCGAATATCGAAATGATACCAATCCCAATAGCAATAGTAATCCAAGAAGCCCAGAATTGCCACAGATATCGGCGGCTAACCTCCACGGTGACGCCTGAGAGCAGCGCAAATCCCACCACTCCACAGCATGATGGCAGTATAGACACTGCAGATTGAAGAGGTGACTGCAGCTTCACGGCTTGGAAGAACAGGGGTAGGTATGTCGTCGCGGGGTAGATTATCAGACCGTGAATAGTACCGCCCAGGAGGGTCATGAGCGACGTTTGAGATTTGAAAATGCGGTGGGGAAACAGAGGCGCCTCTGGCCTGGCTTCGTAGAAGGAAAATACAAGGAGAACGAGCAGTCCGATGACCAGAGGCACGATAGTCTTCCATGAGGACCAAGGGTACAGATTTCCAGCCCAGCTGAGTGGAAGAACAAAAGCAGCTGCTCCTATAGTGAACATGAGGCCCCCGATCCAGTCCAGCCGAGCGAACCTTGAGGAAAGAGGCTCATGGAGCGCCTTCAATCGTAGGAATAAGACGGCCAGGACAACATCGACGCCGAGCAGTGGAACATTCATCCAGCCGAGCCATCGCCAGCTGACGTACTCGCTGAATGCCGCACCTATTATCGGTCCGGCGATAGTACCCAGAGCCATTGGGACAGCCATGAGGCCCAGATACAGTGGTCTTTCTTTGAGGGTCGTGATGTCCACGATCAGTATCTCGTTGAGTACATCGAGACCGCCGCCACCTAGTCCCTGGAGTAAGCGGCCGATAATAACTACCGCCATAGATTTTGCGGTAGCGAAGACAACGGATCCCACCAGGAACAGGACGTAGCATGTGTAGAGTGGGATCATTCGGCCGAGCACACCCGATGCGCTGGCATATATGGGCAAACTGACGACGACTGTAAGCGTGAAGGCGAGGCTCGCCCAGAAGGCCTCAAACGTAGTGCCACCCAATTCCTCGGCAATGGTCTGCGATGGTCAGCTTCGATGAATGTTGTTGTGTTTTGAAAGGTTCCAATCTGGGAGCGGCTTACTGGGATCGATACGGCCATGATGGTCGAGTCCATGGAACAGAAAAATACCATAATCAAGAGGCACAGAAACGACATGTAGAATGATAGAGGCTTCCTGCGATGGCCAGCCACAGCAACAGCCTCGTCAGCCTCGTCATCTGGCGCCGCGGAGCTCTTTTCCTCTGGACTTGTTCCCGCTTCCGGAGGCACCTCCCCGTCTCCAGCGGCCGACATATGCATGTGCCCCAGACCAGTGCTGCCATGAGTCTTGGCCACGTCCATTTCGACACTCCGAGTATGCATAAGTCAGCTCCCCGGCTTCCCTCGATCACTGGCCTTCACGTCACAACGCAACGTCGTCGTCAAAGTCGGATGGGCACGACTTGAACACGTTGTCCGACTGGCAGCCTTGATCGGCTCCGTGCAGGGACCACAACGACTAACCAGAAAGAGGACATGTGATCGCCAATATTGGTAATATGCAACATTCCACAGGTTGCCCAGACAAATGTGCGACCTGTCGGATTTTTCGAGCAAACCTGCAGATTTGTGGCACCAATGTGAGAATATTAGTTAGGCTCAGTGACGATAAAGCCCGTGTCCAAGCGGCATTTGTAGGCAGATCTCGTCAATCAAGGCACGGGAGCCTGGTGAGCAAATTCCACGGCCGATCATCACCATTTCTGGCACTGTCCAACCCGTGGATGTAGTCCGCGCACCTGCATCGTGAGGAAAATGTTGCCGACGGATAACGCGCATCGGCGACCGTCCCCCCGTGGCACATGCAACGTTCCCAAATATTGTTTGTGGGGTCTTTTGCAGGAGCGATACCCATTTTGACGTCGCACAACGTATTCTAGCGACGGGCGTGGACCGGTTCCCTGGAAGGTCAGCACACCCTTCATCTCAGGCAGCGTGCATGCTGAGAGCCCGTACTGCCGGCTTGCTACAGCACGCGCAAAAGACCGAGCTCATGTTGTGCAGATCAGACGCGGGTCACCTATGGGTTTCACATCTGCAGAGAATTGAGAGACCGATGAATTTGCGGCAGCTGAAGGTTTCTTCTCTTTTCTTCTTTTCTTTCGGTTCTAAGCGGGATTTGTCGTGGCATTTTTCTCTGCAGGATAGTCAATTGGTCCAGTTCAAGAGAAGGATCACAAGTGGTGCGCAACAGCTCGTTGAAACAGTGAATTTTTCGCAGAATCTCAAGACTTAGCGGAAGCCGAAAGACTATAAGCTCGTATTTTGCATCTCGGTTGCAGCATCTGCGTGTAAAGCAACCCAGAGACGTGAGTTAAATGCATCGATATGGCAATCGACCGCTGTGGCACTTTTCTCAGCTCCACGAATTGCGTTCGAGACAATGTTCCGGCACGTATACATCAATCAGCTCATATGCCGGACTGGGGTGGTCCTTTGGATTTCCGAAGGCTTCAATCAACTTCAGCCACGGACAAAGAATTCGATGGGGCGGAAACTAACGATCTAGTACGAGTATCCGAGCTGACAGCTTAGCAGGATGCGCTCGAGCCCGCCGTTCCAGCTCCACGCCCCTGGATTAGCGCAGACCTATTCACGGAAAACACTGTCCAGGCCCTTCTAGCTGCATGCTCCGGCACGGGCCCGTGGCCGTCTTCTAGGCGTCTTCTCGATCCTGTGCAGTACTAGCTCTCTCAGCCGTCCCGGAACGTGGGAGTTGCGGGGCGCCATGCCAACGCTACGAGAAGTAGTGCCGGAAGTGCAGATGCCTAAGAGAAGCCACATGAGGACAAAGCCACTCTCCTTGAAGCCTGCTATAGATATTTCGAGAACCATAAATAAGACATCCCTTCAACAGGTTGACACGACGTGGTTGTACACTGACAGTCATTTCCAACCAGCGTTGCGTTGAAGAGTCCATCCGGGCCGTACCTCTCTTTAAAACGAATTGTTAAATCAACCAGACTAGTCGTTAATAATACTTCCCATTCATAAGACCTCTCGTTAATAAGACCTCTCGTTAATAAGACCTCTCGTTAATAAGACCTCTCGTTAATAAGACCTCTCGTTAATAAGACCCTCGTTAATAACAAGCCTTCAAGTCAAGCAAGATGCTCTTCAATCTTCAAACCATGTGCCTCCTCCTCCCGCTGTTCTCCGGGCACGGGCAAGCCGGTCTGGTGCCCCAGAAGAGAGAAGTTATATGTGGCCAAAAGGGTGACGACCGTGGCACGGGCAACTATGACTACGACAGCAGTGGTAAATACTCTACATACGCCAAATGCTCAGCTCGATGCGTTGCGAACTCAAAGTGCAAGAGCTTCGGCTTCGGCGGCAAGAATTGCTTGCTCTTCAATGTGGCCGTGAGTGGCAACTTCGACGCCGATTCGAGCAAGTCCACCATATTCTACGACCTCAGCTGTGTCTCGTCCTCTCCGGCGCCGGCTCCCAGTCCAACAACAAGCTCGTCGAAGACCAGTTCAACAACAAGCATGTCAAAGTCCAGCTCCTCTACCTTGAAGACATCCGCAACTTCTTCGTCAACAAAGCAAGCGTCCAGCACAAGTTCGAGCTCTGTGAAGCCTTCTGTCACGCCCGCCACGTCCTCGACGACGTCCTCGACGGCGTCGAGCGTGACCGTTCCACCAGGATGCAACGTGCCCAAAACGTTTAGTATGACTTCGTTCAAGTGGTTCAACTCAACGCACAATCTGGACTGCGCCAATCCGAACTATTCCTCAGACGCGCGGGTGTGCTGGAACAGCGTCTCCAACACCGTCTGCGCCGACGGTGACCCCTCGTGCACCTGCACGCCGTACTGCTACACCGGCCTGCCCTCGGCCGCCTATCAGCCACTGGGCTATGGTCCTCCAGACACCATCGACATCGGCTTTGCAGGGGGGGCCTCCTGCTCGGCGGCCAATGGGCAGTCTATCCGCCGCTACGAGATCGGCGAGGGTCACTTTAACTGTGGCAGTGCGGCAGATACAATCGGCTTCTTCGGCGATTCGAACAAGGACACCGGGAATATCGGCAGCGTGTACTACAGGAATATCAACAATTATTGTAATGGTGCGTACCCGCGGTACGAGGCTAGCTTTCCCTTGACCTGCACTCACGATGCTGGGAACAATGCTACCTGTTCTGCGCCTGTGCCGTTGGACTTGACCTTGGTTGGATTTATGTAAACCCTGGGATGAACTGGTTTTTAAAGTATCGGGGCTCTTGATCTGTAAGGACTGAAAGTGTTGGAAGATCACTGGGATTTTGTGAAGTCATTGGCGTTCTTCAGCTACGTTCACTTCAATGTTGTATCATAAATGTAAATCATACTCATATATGCCACACATGGTTCATGCCAATCTTTTTGCAGCCAATGTCTGTACTCGCGAACTTGACAAAGAGTTGTAGAATGCTTTTCCTCCAATTTGAATTGAACAAAATGCGGGTGACATCCCAAATAAACCGACCAACTCCTGAAAGTACCCATCAAAAGAACAGGATAACGACAGGTTCATCCTTAAGAAGGGTCAGAAGTGAGGTATGTTTGAGCAATTTACGTCATATTCGCGAGGCAATCCTCATGAAACCCATGATGGAGGGCGAATCGTGATCTAGTTATGCGTGCCCGTCTATGCACCCGCATCGCAGGGCTGAGCCCTCGGGTTCGTAGACTACATAGTGGGCTGGTCGCTACTAGCAAGAGCAGACTGATCCTTGGAAAGTATACAAGCCATCGGTGCCCCATTCGGTGGATACTATTTGATGAAGGAGGTACACAGTTGCCTCCAAATGGAGACGAGAATCTCGGCCAGTCACATTTCAACTGCCGAGCGAGGCCTTCATGAAAGGCTGCGATATCGGTGAGTACGCCATCGCCCCACAAACACAAGGCATGAACCGCTGCAGCTGAAGAAGAAAAGGGAGAGCCGTCGACCTCGGCGAGCAGTGAGCTGAATTTTTGTCGGGCTGGTTGGAATGGTCAGAGGATACAATTGGCACTGAATGTGGTACATGATAAGGATTTCTCGTAAATGAATCGAGCGTCAATCAAGTACTCATCTGAACATATGGACATCGTAGGCTAAGGTCAGACCCTTCCGGGTTGCGCGACGCAATACATACTAGGTAGAGCGTCTACAGACTAGCTTCCTCATAACGCGACACAGACAAAGAGTAGTGAGGGCAATCTGCAGACTACGGAGACGCCATACGTACTAGCATAAGCCATCACCATACCATGGTCCGTCTTCCCATCTATTCCTCAACGATCATGCCACGGAAACCTCCTTTCCAGTGCGAGCACTCTCCTGGATTGCCTCGACGATCTTGAGCACCTCCGCCGCCTCCTGCGCAGGCACAGGCAGGTCCTCCTGCTTCCCAGACGCCAGGGCCTTGGCCAGGAGCTCGTAGAACCTCAGGTACGTCTGAGGCTCGACGTTGGGGAAGGTGAAGTCCTGGATCGACCCGTCCTCCTGGACCACGTCGATGGTGCCGTTGTAGGCGGCGCCGTCGACACCGAAGCCCGCGTCGGTGATCTTCATGCCCGCCAGGAGCTGGGGCTCCTGCGCGTCCAGCCCGGTCTTGTGGTAGCTCCCCTTGGATCCGCGGAGCCAGAAGCGCGGCTGCTTGCTCTCGACGCTCAGGACCCCGATGCGCACGTGCACCAGCAGGCCCTTGTCGGCGTAGCTGAGCGTCGCGTAGATGCTGTCGGGCTCGTTCTCGAGCCCGCCGACCCCGGAAACAAGCCTGCCCTCGCGCTGGTTGATGAACCTGCCGTAGGCCACTGTTGGTTTACCGAAGAGGACGTAGACCTGGTCGAGCAGGTGCGTGCCTAGGTCGTAGATGGCACCGTTGCCGTCGGCCATGGTCAGAGTGCTCTTCCATGATCTGGGGCCTTCTGGTTTGTAGCGGTCGAAGTGTGTATCAAACTCGTATATCCGGCCCAGCTTGCCCTCCTGCAGGAGATGCTGGACAGTAAGGAAATCCGCATCCCAGCGTCTATTCTGATACACGCATAGCAGCTTGTTCTTCTCTTTCGCCAGCTTGGCCAGCTCCTCTGCCTCTTTCGAGGTTGGGACGAAGGGTTTCTCCGCAAGGACATGCTTTCCGCTCTCGATGACTCGCTTGGCCTGGTCGAAGTGGGTATTCGGCGGGGTAGACAGGACAACGAGGTCGATTTCGGGATCTTGGAGCACCGAGTCGAACGAGGTATAATGCTTGATCTCGGGGTGGTCATTGGGAGCGGAGTTGCCCTCAGAGGGCTTTCGTTGGACGATGGAGTGGAGCTTCAGGTTCTTGGTCGCGGCCACAAAGGGGATGTGGAAGACCTTCGCGGACAGTCTGCCATACCGGTGCCCAGTCAGCAGTGCCTTCGCGTATCCCCCCAAAGAGTTGGCCGTACTTACCCATAGCCAATTATGGAGACGTTGAACACCTTTTCTGCCATGATGCGTGTCTGGGCGGAATACTTGCCGTGGAATATTTTGAAAGCTTTACTTGGCTTAACGTCAAGATACTGGACTTTTGAAGCCTATGCTCGTGCGGGGGCGGGTGGTGCCCATTATAGCTGCTTGAGGGCTGAAGAGTCCTGTATACAGACTAAAGTAGACGTCGTGATCCGTGAGTTACGGCCCGACTACGGCAGCCAAGGCGAAGAGGCTAACGCTGCTCCCCCCTCAGTTGACCCCCATGGGAAACAGGAAGCTTGTAAAGCTTCGAGGTGCGAATCGGCTGCCTTTGCCGGATTGGGAATCCCGGAAGAGTCCTTATCCCCGGTACCTTCGCAACGAGCAAGAAAGGGTTAGGAGTATTTGTAATCAGAGGCAGATCACGCGAAGTTGTCGACTTGAACCGGGACAGGCTCGGGCAGGCTCCGAACATGGTGCCTAGGTACACAATGGTGGCTTCTGGCTTCCGGCGACGCTTCAGATGACGAGCGATGCGTCAATTGAAGCTGCTTATCAGATGTCTTGGTAGCGCTGGGCGAATTACGCAATATGCCGCCTTTGAGAAGGTGTGTGCCAAGTGATCCCGCGTCTCTCCGACGTCCCGGCTTGTTGCGCTGACGGCTGCATGGGCGCCGGGCGAGAATGGGAGCCATATAGACTGCTTGAGAGCAGGAGCAGTCTCCTTCCTACTAATCGCTGTTCTCGCCTATTTGTGTTACTCTTTCTCGCGTGTTAAACTCTGGGTATAAATACTCCAGGACAGTGAAGAGGATGAAGGTCCTTGTACTTGGCCCACCCCGCACGGGAACCCAATGTCCGTTCTCTGCCCCAGCCTGAGCATTTTGAACAAGACTAATGAGCTGAGGCGGCAAGCACTCGCGGAGGCTTTGACGCAGCTTGGCATCTCGAATGTCTACCACATGCGCGAAGTGGGCAAGAACAAACATCAGGACCTGTGGATACAAGCGCTGGAAGACAATCTTGAAGGGAAAGGGCTCGCCTGGAGGCGGGAGGACTTCGAGAAGATTCTAGCCGGGTTCGAGGTACGCGTCCCGACTGTGTGGTTCCTCGCCCGGAATGGAGCACTAGATCGATGCTAGCGATATGGATCCAGGGGGTTGCCGATTTTCCAACGGCCATCTTTCCCGAACAGCTGGTATACGCGTATCCGGAGGCGGCCATCATCCTCTCGACCAGAGCTGAAGATGCCTGGTATGCTTCTATGAGGTCGACACTGGTCCACTACCATACGAACATGCCAGCTGATAGCACGTCGCCTATGGCACCGCTCGCCACCAAGTATCATACCCTGTGTTGGGGCAATGACTTCGCATCCAATGGCCGGAATTACTTCAGAAGGCATAATGATAGGGTGAGGAGCCTTGGAAACGGTCGGAAGTTCTTAGAATGGGACCCCAAGGATGGGTGGGCACCCCTCTGTGGATTCCTGGGGGTCCCGGTGCCAGACCGTCCCTTCATTCGTGCTGATGATTGGGCCCAGTATAAGAAGCTTGCCTCTACTCAGTCTCAGCCTCAGGGACCTTAGACTAGGTTTGACCGGACGAACGTTGCCGGGAAGGTCCTCACAGTGACTGTGCGTGACCCATTAGCAGGGGTCACGAATCCACTCGCATGCATTTGATACTCTTGCGGCTATTTGTGCTAGAACCTCCATGCATACTGTACTGAGTAGAAGATGTAGGTGCATTTCAGTAATCGCTATTCTATACTCTGGTATCAAGACGCGTGAGGCGCTGGCATGCGTCAAAATCAATGGCTGGCCTGCTTGCCCCAGCTTCAGAGATGACCATGAGCCAAATGACTAAACCACACGCGGAATCATTGCCACGCTGATTCGCGAGCCAACATGGCCGCCGGGTGAGCACGGAAATAAACCACCCCAAAGAAGGCGATAAAAAGCTGGGAGATACGGCCTGCAGCTTGATCTTGGCAAAGCCTCCAAAAGGGAATAACGTAGGATCCTTCGACGCGGCTAGACCTTGCCGTGTGCCGTCGGACCACAAGTCTTACCAGGCAACCACTCGACCTTGGGAATAAGCACAACGCAGACATTTGAACGAAGAGCCTCAGACAAGAAGCTTCCTGCTACGCTGTTGTTGCGGTGCTATACGACACCTCACATCTACAAGTCTATCAGCACTCTGGCGGGATGACCGCGAGGTCCTGAAGATCACCGCCCATCAAGAATGGCAGCGGGACTTCCGAGAGGCCCCTTCGGGCGCTTCGTTCTTGTGGCAGCCGTGCTCATCTTCATTTTCAGCTTCGCACATTACATGAACGTCGTGCCAGATAGCGTCCGCCTCACCACGTCAACACCCGAGGAGCCGAACAAGATACCGGTCGAGCAGGAGGCAAAGAGTCCCGAGCCCGGGCCCGAGCCCGAGAGACCTCCGCCCGACTACTCTGCCGCGCCCCAGTGTATTCCGGAGCTGGAACACCTCAAGAAGCTTGGTCTTACCAGTAATATCAAGTTCACCAGGCGTTGTATCAAGCCCGTTTTCTCCACAGCAGCGCCCCAGTCGTCACCAGCCGACCCGAATGCGGGAGGCGTGGACAGAGATGTCGTCGCCAACATTACTCAACCGCTCCTCACCAGTCCACAGGTCGACGTCAACCTGCTCTCCTGCGATAGCATAGCTGACGACTACATCCCGTGTGAGCCGTTCAAGCTTGCCGTCCCGGACCCATACCCTGAACGAGACAGCCAGTATGGGCACCTTCTTTTCGCCATTGCCACCTCATCCGAGCGTCTCAAGATCGCCAAGCCCCATTTTGAACACTGGATGGCAAAATCAGGGTCACCGCTGATAGCACTCCTAACCGACAGGCCCGACGAAGAGTCGGGCCAGACACAGCAAGACCTCGAGCTGGAGCAGGCCACGACATGGCCGGCACTCGTTGACGATTTCGCCAGCGCGGGCATCCAGCTCCTTCTGGTACGTCCCCACGACCCGGCACATAGTGTGCCCCAGAGCCATATGATGGTTATCCTCGACATGCTCGTGCACGTGCGGGCGCAGCGCATGACAGAGTCCGAGTACGCAGACGAGGGCGTCCCCCTCACGCGCGACGATACGCGTTGGCTCGGCATTCTCGACGACGACACGTTCCTGCCCGCCATCGAGCCGCTGTCCGCCGCACTGGGGCAGTACGACCACACGAAACCCGCATACCTGGGCGACCTGTCCGAGTCCTTCGCCGCCACGCGCTTCGGGATGGCGGCGTTCGGGGGCGCGGGTATATTCCTGTCCGTGCCCCTGGCCGAGGAGCTGGAGCCGCACCTGGACAGCTGCCTCAGCGGACGGGGAGGGGACATGCAGCTGATGGAGTGCATCCACGACCACACGCACGCAAGGCTTGAGAGGGTCAAGGGCTTACAACAACAAGATATGCATGGCGATATGGATGGTTTCTTTGAGAGCGGGTGGCGGTTCCTGACGCTTCACCACTGGAAGAGTTGGTACTCGGCTCCGGTCCTGGACATGGCCCGCGTCGCCCTGGTCTGTGGGGGCTGCTTCCTGCAGAGATGGAGGTTTCCAGATTTTGGTAGTAGCTCCAAGAACATAACTGAGGTGGGCTCTTGGGATTCCGGAGACGGAGCGGATAAATCGAAAGCCGAGGTCATCTTCACCAACGGATACTCCATCGTCAGGTACCACAACGGAGTGCCAGATTTGAATATGATGGAGGGGACATGGGAAGGCGCTGAGACCAAGGATTATAGATGGTCCTTGGGCCCAATAAGGCCAAAGTTAGGCAGAGAAGAGAAAACGACGTGGAGGCTGGTCGAGAGTGTGAGAGACGAGGAGAATGGGGCATTGACCCAGACCTATGTTTTCAGAGATGAGCTGGCAACGGAGGCTGTCGATGAAGTTATCCAGCTCATTTGGGATCCTAGGTAGCTATTAACAGTGAGGTGTGGACTGCACTGCCCGTAATGGTTAGACACTGGTTATTCGCCAATGGCCCCGCGTGAAAACAACTGAGAGCGAACTTGCCGAACGATTCTGCCTTGCCTACCATCTTGGGCTCTGCCGCCAAGACTTTCTCGGGAAGACAGGGCCTGCAGAGAACGTTGAAACGAGTCTTGGGCAGTGGCCAGGTTGTGCGATTGGAAACCTTCAGCAGCTATTGATAAGTAAGCTTTGCTTTTGGACCGCTTTCTACGGCCAACCATGGACGAGACATGCCCAAGAGCGTTTGGGACCAGTATTGGCATACCCGATTACCATGCGTGCTTCTCAGGAGTGTAGAATGCTCCACCTGAAGTAACAGTGCTCGTGAACCACGTAGGCTGTGACGGGCTGCCACGTCACAGAGATGTTCAGGCGGGCATGACTCATCCACTATATCACATTTCATATTTCGCAGCTCAAAGGGATTGATGGGCAGGGAGAAGACAGCATGGCACATGTGGCACATGTTGCTCTAGCTGCCCACTTGCCCTCATCTTCACCGCTAAAGTCAGTATGCTTCACGCCGGACGTAGAGTTCGTGTGGCCTGCAGTATTCACTGCTGTGATTGGTGAATCAGGCGACCTCAGTGAATTAGATTAGATTGTGAATCGAGGTAAGAGCAGTGCGGCTAGGTTTAGTGGGATATTGATACTGTCCAGATAAAATGGGGTCGTCGGATACGGGGCTCTCTAGGGTAGGACATCGACACATGTGCAGGCATGGAAGCAAGATCGGGCCTCCCAGACTGTCTTAATGATTACTGCTGACCGTCCAACATCTCAGTCTTTGCCCACGGACGATGGATGGCGAGACAGCAGCAGTGTATTGAAACAAGTCAACTGCGCGCGTCTATAAGCATGCCCACTTGCAGGCTGAGAAGCAAGCCAAAAAAAATGAGGTAGCTGCCATCGAGGGATGAATCAAGCGAGGACAACCCCAGTATTCCAGCCGTGTGCCACTCGGGTACCTCACCTCACCATTTGGCTCGAGGCCCGCAGAACCTGCGGCAGTGCCGGTCGCTCAAGTTCTCGCTGGCCCCCTACAGTGAGGAGCTTTGAGATCGGACTGATGCTATCTGGCAGCTCCATGTAGCACCTTACCGACTGCGCATGGTTCTATCATGATTGACTACTCCGAAAATTGAGAATGGGTCCTCGATAGTAGTCCTGGTTATTGGACACTCCGAAAGGGGCAGGAAGCACTTGAGATTCCGTTGAGACACCTGTTAAAATAGAGGTCAGCCCCATGTTAGTTCGTAGCCCTGGAACCAACGGACGACCAGCCTGATCGGTTGACCAGCACGTGCGAGAACACCCCCACCTCTGCTCGCTCGAGGCCTATCCTGGCCTACTTCCTTGCCCTATTTGATGAGCTGTGAGACCCCCTTGCCTACCTAGGTCTGTCGCTACCGCAGAAGCCCGTGGCAGAGTCCAATCGTCTTCACTGCCACGGAGACGAGCCTGCAGAAACCTCGTCACCGGTGTGAACAAATGCGTGTCCTGCACACTTGTTGAAGAATGGCCTCACACTTTCATCCCGATTATCACCCCACGGGAACGCTTGGGGCGAGGCCAAACTGCATGCGGATGCGGGAATCTGCAACTGGTCTATTGGCCATAGACACGTATCGGATCGCTTCTCATGCTACCATCCGTTAATTATGCGGAGAGAAGACGGGAGCGATCATTTCGAGCCCTTTTGAGGGTTTCGCCTCCCTTGCTCATCTTCTGGTGTGTCTCCCTGAGGACCCCATTACGAAGGGCTCCTCCCTTGGAGAAATCGTTTCACCGAAAGCACCAGACCACGATGCGACTCCGCAGGCATGCCGATTAGCAGTTGAGTTTTTAGAAGTCGCAAGGCATTGCTCATGTTCTCGGATGGGCATGCCAGTATTTGAAGAAAACTTGGAAGCCCGATGCCGCCTCCACCTTCTCCACGGGTGCCTTTGCCGCGTGGTCGGTCATACAGGGCTGCATGATTCCATCAGTAAAAATGTTACCCAATGCTCTCTGTGAGTGGACAAAATGCGGGACTTTGTCACGGAAGGATCTTGCCTTGTGCGGGAAGGGGGTTGGCCCTGGGGGCGTCCAGTTAGGTGTAGTACCTAGGTATCTACCTAATTTCCCTGGGCGCTGATCAGGTAGCCATGTTGATGTGGCAGCACAGGTTGTAGCGCATACATTTGGGAACAGGGCTTCCTTGTGATAAGTTGTAGGCAAATGGTGCCTAAGCTTTATCGCTGCGTCCACGCTCAAGCCTGAGCTTCTACTTCCTTCACATCACGAGCGTCCACATCGTCTCGATTGCTATTTCCATCACCTTCGGCGGTCCTGAACAGGCTTGCGGCCAGACACACACCTCATCGACGAAAAGCTGTCTCTGAGCTGTGGCGGCTGTGGTGGAGGGAGCCATGGATCACCTGGGCACTCCGACACGTCGATGTGAGTGTCTCTGTCCTTCCATCAAATGTGACGAGAAGTGATTGTCGTAGGACTATTCAATCGGACAACGCAAAGTATGGTCTGCCGCAAGATATGACATGTATCCTGATGGTCGATCTGCTTGGAGTTCTTCGGCCTGAATGTCAAGTATCGAGCTGAATCCCAACAGCAATGCCGATGCTCACTGAGATTGCCACTACCCGCCACTCCTGGTCCTTGATACCTTCCAGGGTAGTTTGAGTATCTGTCACCCACACTCCCACAGTCCCCATATATATGACTATGGAGACAAACTCCTATCTGCTCCACTCGCTCCAGGCCCGAGATATCCGAGCAGTCAGTCAAATATATGTCGGCATGCGCCATTGGATTTCCTTTTTTCAGATCAGCAGGCATGACTGCTCTTGCAGCCAAAAGAGCAGTAGCTGCCACCGAACTGCATCCTGCAGTTTGTCAGCTGCGGGAACAAATGCAGTTCTGCCGTCTTCCTTGGCCTATGGCTTCCTGTCGAAGTTCGTACCAGCCAACGGTCAATCAACCGCCGCATATCATTCGAGGGCAACGTTCAATGATATCCACGGGCGCTTCTGCTTGCTGCCGTCACGAGAATGACGTGCATGATGGGACCATTGTTTGCCTGTGAGCCACAAGGCGGGCTCTTGTGCCTCTGGGGCGGTGGGATTTTGATTAAGGGTGCCCCGGTCCCCCTCCCCCCCGTTCTGTTCGCTCCTCGACCGTCAACAAACTCCACATGTTCTACACCGAACTCAAAGCAGAACAAGTGTTGGTTAGAATTCTCACATCCTTGAGCATTTTCCGGCTGTGATTGGTAGTGCACAGTCTCCCCAGGCGTTCCTTCCGGTCATCAAGCCGTCTTCCAGCAAGCATTCGTTCCTAAACTTGGCGAGCGCTCGGACCGGCTGGTACAGTCTGTCACTCGGGTTTTGTTACCAAGCTAAGATCCTGTCGGGCCGGTCCAAGGCTGACCGTTGGTCGACGGGCTCTCCCGTGGAAACCGGTCAGAAGGCCGGAAACCCGTCGTGTTGGGACGCTAGCCCGAGCCTCAGACCCGGACTTGGACAGCGACGCGTCGTCATTGGACAATCAACACCCTCTTACTATTTTCTTTTCCTCTCCTGCATGAGCCGCTTGTTGTACATCGACACTTCTGCTGGTCTGGATTCGGCAATATCCAGGGCATCCGGTGGAACGGGCGGCCGCCAAAGGGAGAAGCCGGGACCTTTGGGCCGGACGACTTCACCACGTTTAAGCGAGCACCTTGGCCGTTCTGAGATACGGACTGCTATAAGACTGTCGAGATGCTTTCCATCCACAGACATGAGGTTCGTTTGCCAGGCCCCTCATCTCGTCACGAATGTGTTCTGTCTTCCCTGTCCTACCTCTGGTCACATTACAAGTCCACCCGTGTTTTTACCCCTACATCACATGACCAGGGACAAGTTAACAGTTGAGGCACTTTTATAGACATCAACTACGTCCGTTGGTGGTTCCGGGAAAGGATCCAAGAGGAGCTCGGAATATGCCAGTGGCTCGGCTGATACGCCAGCTTTGAAGAGGGGACGCACACAAAAATATCCCGGAGGCCACATCGAAGTCTGGCACAAGGCCTCAGGTTTTGTTCAACCTGAGGCAGGGTTCGGCTCAAATCCAGTACAAGCGAAGTCCAAACCTGAATATCAGCCAGCGAAGGCCATACTGGATCATCAGCCCGCACAGCAACCGCAATCCTACAACTTCCTTGCCCTAGATAGAGGCCTGTCAACCACACAAGAGACAGCTGGATCTATTGTTCCGCCCATCTACAGCGGTTGGCCCTTATGTGATGCTACCGATTTCGAGCAGTGGACACGTGAGCCAGTGATATTCCCGTTTGCACAGCTAGAGGATTCAGTGTTCAGTTTCCAGGCTTGCCCTCCAGCTACGGACCTCAGCCTATCGGCTTGTAATTCTACGCCATCCATCAGCTTCTCAAGCACCACTCACGAGGGATGGGCCGAAGGTTGTCCCAAAACACTGCCATCACCAGAAACGTGGGTGAATAGCAACCGGCCCCTGCTGCTGGAGACACAAGACTTTGCATGCCGCAAAGAGCTAGAGCCAGAAGGCGGGGACGTGTACAACAACTCGCTCAACCACCTAACGTATAGAGATCCGACATCCTGTCTTGCCGCCTTTCCCCTTCCTGACTTTTGCTTCCTCCCTTGGACTGCATCAAATGACCTCTCAATGGGCGGTGGAGACTATTTCCCAGTGCCACATCAGGCTGCCCTTTCTGACCTTGCACACGTATTCAGACCAGAAGAACAATACGAGCAGCTCCCAATTCATCATGAGTTTTCGAATCCGGCTACGCAGCAGGCCGGGTTCCCTCTCATGCCACATAACCCAGACTGGACTGACATAGAGATCCCGGCACAGCCCTTCTCACAACCTACCTTGATCAACTGTATCCCACCATCTCGATCTCTCAGTCAGGACGAACTCTGCCACAATGAGCCCCTCAATGAGGGCCAGATGAGCCAAGAGGACCTCCTGGTGTTGCACCCACGGCAAAGTCCGCCAACCCCGCAGCCCGAGGTTGCCGATACGAGGGGGGAAGAAATCCTTACCGTCTCCGAGGACAGTCAGGACACGGCTGAGCCGTGTACTTGTGATGACCAGTCTCCCCCATGCCCGTCCTGCGTCAACGGCCAACAGTCGTGGGTCATGGTAACCTACAGTTTACAACCCCCGGGGAAAAACGAGAAGAAACCGCCCAAACCCAGGGCGCGGCTCGAGGAAGGCGCCCGACGACAAACTTGCCAGACGCGCTCGTTGGGCGCTTGCGTGAGATGCAAAATCCAACGTGTGAGGGTATTAAGCACCGGCGCCGTATGTACTCAGTGGGAAACAGGCTGACTTGGATCTAGTGTATCCCCAACAGCGAGGACCCTTCTGGGCCATGTCAAGGTTGCTCGCGAGTCGCCCTGAATTCCTCTCGAAAAGTTCTCCACCACATTGGCTGCCATCGCTGTGAATACTATTCTTTTCCTTCCACGGTCGCCGATCTATCCAGTTTTGGGATATTCCAGAATGCATCACTTTTGAGGCCTGAAGCACGTGACTAACACGCCCCAGATAAACTCCAGGAAGTTGTCCTATTTCGAACATCAGGATCGAGAGTCACCGACAGATGGCACAGCGCGCAGGTTCGTAATGTGATGACCCATGGTAAGACTCTCTCGGTGCAGATGATGCAGGATTTTGTTAGCCATCCCTTCATGTGCCAAATCCGAAAGGTGTCCAACACAGGACGGCGCGCCCACAATGACAAGACAACGCGCGATTGGTATGACAACAAGGCAAACAAACTCCATCGTGAGCAGGTTGCCGACTACGCCCTGGCTGATGTACATCAGGCTACGGCCCAATATAAGGAATACATCCGTGTCAGCGTCCTCGGCGACAACCCAAGCCGTCAGTCAGCTATTGTGAAGGCTGTTGAAGATTTCAAGGAGCCGGAATATGGCACCGCAATCGTCGGTGACGTTTTTCAGAAGGCTTGGGATTACTTTTGCTGCCTCCCAAGCGCCAACGAAACATGGGACTTCTTCTATCAGTCCTGGCCTCCGGAAAACACTTCAGGAAAAAAGGCCGAAAAGAAGACCGAAATGTGCAGGTTAGTTTCTGAGAAGGAGTTCCTCTTAGGTTGGTTCGAATTACGATTTGCACTGAGTAAGTTGCTTATCTCCAACCCGCTTACCCTATCCTTGTTTCATACGTCCGGGTATTGTGAGCATATATGATTGACTGAACTTTGCTGTGACCTACTAGGGCATGGTACTGGCTGGTCATGGCTTCTGAAAGAGGGTATCCCAAAGAATTTGGCCGCACAGTTCCCGCCACTGCAATTCCCGCCGCTCGAGCGTTGCATTGGTACACCAAGAATTGCCGTGGGACAAATCGATTGCATCCGGATCTCATGCGTTCTCAAGCCTCTCACCAAATCTCTCCTCAAGGTGCTTATGACGTGGATTGCTGATCGGCAGTACAATCGGTGGATGAGCATCTTCTTTGGGACATTTATACTGCTCAGCGAACTAGCCAAAATCACAGAAGACGCTTATCATCACGGCTGGTATGACAAGGACATTAAGGGCAATGTGTGTTCCCTCTCCACCACCCGGGCTTGTGTCCAGGAACCATGCATTGTTAACCTTAACACTAGGGTCCTAAGAATGCCTACATTATCAGAGATATCCACGAGAGCGCCAACATTATCCTCGCACATTGGCACTACTACAATTGTAGCACTGACCCAACGAAATTCCCCCTCTCAGAGAAGGACAAGAGGAGTAAGACACCTCTGAGGGCACTGACAGCCGAGCAACTTGCTACCGCTCAGACCCTCTGGGACGGAATTCTACAATGGAAGACGAGTCCCCGCGGTATGTTGTTCTATGCCCTGGAGCTGGCCTACCCCCTTTGGATAATGTGATGCTGACTTGCACTCGAAGACGGAGAGCGATACGACAACAAAAATACCAAGAGATGGTGGCAGAAATGGTGTCACAGCATGTGAGGTTCTTTTTCTGTCACAGTTTCTATCCGTCATGTTGTTGGATTTCTAGCAAGATACTAACAGGCATCAGGTACTTTGCCGACCAGATGGTCGACACGGACTGGAAGCCGCGGCAGGTATTCTCTTGATGAAAGCTTCTTCGATGTCGACTTTGCTGGACTTGGAGTACGTGTCGGGTAAATGATTACTAGCGTCCGCGTATGTTTTTGCTTTGGTCTTTTAGTCAGTTTTCCTCTGTGCTGGTATTTTTGGACTCTCACAATTCTGCGGTTGATCCAAAAGAATTGCAAGGCAACAAGTTGGTTGTTACGAAGTTTATGAGATACGAGCGGCTAAATGCCGGATTGAAGCCCCTGTCTGTTTAGATTTCACGCTGGGCACAACGTTCTTCAAAACAAAACACGTTGGACTGAAGAAGAGCAAATGGTGCAGAGCGAGTGTGCACAGACTCGCTGGAAAGACTCAAGCACTTAGCCCACTACGAGTGGGCAAGGTTAAGCAAAGCAAGTGGGTTATGTATACATTGTCAATCAATTGCGATTGCAGATACAGAAAAAGCTAGCATGCAAATCCTTCCACGCCGGATTCGGACCGCCCCAGCCCGCACGCGGGAGTGGGACCAAGCCTCTCTGCTCACACCACGACGGGAGGAGCAATAAGCTGTGACACTACTCAGATTCCTGAGGGTGAGAATCAGTAGATTGATACAATCCAGTCTCATCACAGACACTACGATAATAAGCTGGCTGCAGTAGTGGTTTCGAGAACTGTGCTTTGCGCTTCCAGGTGGGTAGAGCAACGTCCGTGGGTTGGATTCCGCATAAGCAGTCAGGTCTCCACGCCGTTTCACAAACGACTGAGCTCAAGAGAGTGGAGAATACTTGAACAGCATTTGAGTGGGCGTTTGTGATACGAGAATATCGAAAACAAGTCTGATGTACTGTGCAGTGTATGTGGCAATATTTTGTGTGCATTATAGGTCGATGGATACGTAGGGCCCAGCACTCCAGTTTTAGAAGGCTTTCGACCAATCCGGCCCTGACGTCTTCACATCAAAGACTCACCTACTCCAGACAAACCAATCAATGCTATGTCCCCAGTATCCATGACCTCGCGTATGGGTATCAGGCATGAGGGATCCACCACTGCTAGCCTTCCTCACAGTGGAGCCACGACCAACCTGGAGCTCAGTCACATGTTCCGTTCTCGGTCGACGTTGAAAAAGATTTAATTACCACGAGTGGAGACTGTAACAGGACCATGCTGACCATACAGGCGCAGGCAGGTAAAAATGCGCGCTCATGAAGACACAGTGCCCTTACCTAGACAGCCAGGCAGAATGGTCACAGCCGTCACTGCTTGATGTACTTGGCAATATGGGGTATATCGAGCGCACACATTCTTGTCCAATGATGAGCCAGAGATACCCACGTAAAGTCTTCAATGCGGCGGGAAATTGAGTTAGCCATGCGAAGCAAAGATCGCAATAACTAGCCCATACCAAGGAAGTTATGACGCGAAATTGTGGTCTGGTATTCACCACCATGCCCCGTTGCCAGGCACGTTGTGGTAGGAAAGACAGGGACTGGCAAACGCGCGATTGTTTGTACTCTTAGTGGGCGTGTGGCTAGGGTAAGTTCTGAGTGCAGAAGGGGGCACCCTATTTAAAGACGGACGGCCCCCTAATTCCCTGGTACCCCCATCCACTGCCATACACATGGGCACATTCCCATCCTTCAACGATACATTCACAGTACAAGAGTTCTGAGCGGTCTTAGACATTTGTTCTACTTGATATGTTACAGTCCCCACATTTCCATATATATATATTCCTAGGACAGCTGCCATGCCAGTGGACAGCCCCAATTATATGCCGAACGAATTAAACAGCCAAGAAGGGGCCAAAATGATACAAAATGATACAAAAGAAACAGTTCAGACCAGGACATCTACATGTGCTCAAAGTGCAAGCCCACACACTTGCCATAGAGGTGTCGGCCTTTCAGCCACAGCAGGTGATGGGCATACATCACACCACACCACGCCACATCACGCCACGCAAACTTTGGGAGTCAAACAGCCACAGTAACTGGCTACTAAACCAAATAAAATACGAGTGATTTTCACCTCACAGGCGCCACGTTAGCCAAGACATTCTCGCGCCACGACCACAGCGCCGCCCAGGTGGCCCCAGGCCCGACGGTGAGCTGGCCGGCGACGACTCCGAGGACGGCGAGCGCGGCGCGGGGCGTCGTGACGTAGCCCATCTGGCGCAGCTTCCAGACGGAGAAGAGCTCGTAGGCGAGCAGCGCGGTGGCCGAGACGACCATGTCGTACTGCAGGAAGGCCATCATGGCGGCGACGGGGTCGGTGATGCCCCAGTCCTCGGCGAAGGGGTTCTGCAGGCCGAAGAAGAGCTCGGAGATAGTGAGGTCCGGATGGGTGTAGGTGTAGATGAGTGTGGAGATGTGCGCGGCCGCCTGCACCCAGAACAGCACCGAGTAGGCGGCCTGGAGGATCGGGACGTCCGGGTTCTTGTACCGCTTCAGGCTGTGCTCGATGGGCAGGTTGGGGTCCTCCAACCGCTGCTTTTCCCGGGCGGTCCTGTTCTTCCGTGAGTACTTGTCTTCCTTCGAATCTACGCCCACTTGTGCGTCTTGAATGGTCTTTTCATTGTCCTTCTTCTTCTGGACACCGAGGCTGTCCCACCAGCCTATCACCCTAGAGAACACCGAGACGAGGACAGCTACGAACGCCGGGGATGGTTGCCATATTGCGCAGTAGGTCTGCAGCACGTGGACGTTGGATGTAGGCAGAAGCAGCAAGATCGTGGGAACAATATATCCGAGCACCAGCGCGGGAATGAGAGACTTGGCGACCGCCGGGCGCACGAACCGCCCGGGCGAGAGATCAAAGCCTTCAAAGATGGCGAGCATGGTATAGAGGGGCGCCATGCGGAAAATGCCCTGTGCCTGCATAAGGAGCAGAGGGATGATGGGCAGCGAGATGAGGGTGCCCTTGTTGCCAGTGCGGTAGGACTCGACGATCCAGATGAGGACGTAAGACGTCAGCTGGCCCAGGAAGAAGTTGGCGGTGTGTATTCTTGGACCGATGTCCGGGACGCCGACTTGCATAGAGAAAGCCGAGACTATGAAGTTGGTGAATTCGTTCAGAGCAGGAGCACCGCTGAACCAAACACGGTCCATCATCGGGCCGTCACGGCCCCACGTCCCGAGCTGTTCGAAGGGAATGCGGAGGGTGAGGACCGATATGGCTAGGAGGAAGAGCATGGCGCCAACGATGAGCAGCTGCAGGACCAAATTCGCCTTGGAGTGGATGGGCTTTGCCGGGAGCTCGTCATCGTAGGGGACGGACCTTGGGCGCTTAGGAATTGGGAGCTTGTTAATCCTCACGGCGGGCCTGCAGATCGAGCCCAGCCTGTCTATGCCTGCGTCAAGGCTCTTGATAGAGTCAAGGCGCATCAGAATCTTTGACAAGAGGGGTTTTTCTTTGGCGAAGAGCGACTGCGTCCGATGGGCCTCCTTCACAAAGGTCTTGGCCCGCTCATGGCGGATGTCCAGAATACGCGAGAAGACCTCCTCAATCTCCTTGTCTGATAGGTTGTCCAAATTGCCACCTCGACTGTCACGCTTCTCCAACAGCACGTTGACGAGCGACGCAGCGCTCTCGATGGCATTGTTGCCTCCTTGTCCGCCGATGGGGTTCGGCTTGTGAGCGGCATCGCCGAGGATGAAGACGCGGCGGAAGAACCATTTCTCGAATACATTCTCGTGCAAGGGCGTAAGGGTTGACGAGATGCGTTTCTCGTACACCTGGCCGAACGTAACGGTCTCGGTGATAGGTCGGTAAGCGTTCTCCTTGACAAACTGGGCCTCGTCCTCCGCGGTGTACGTCGGGATGGCCTTCCCGTACTTGGTCTCGGGCAGTTGGCTGAAGAAGAACCAGTAAAGCCTCCCCTCAGGTCCTGAGATTAGCATCTGAGAGGCGCCATCTGATCGAACCATGTACAATTGTTCATAGTTCCAGTTCGGTACGTCCTTTGCGATGCCAAAGCTGCACTTGTAGTAGCAGGGGACCTTGTCGAGCTCCTTTTGATCAAGATAGTCGGGCTGGAGCTCGCCGGCAAGGCGGAACATCTCCGCCCTCACGGTGCTGTGGATCCCATCGGCGCCAACGACGATGCTGCCCTTGAAATTGTCGCCGTCCTTGGTGAGGACCTCGACACCGCCGGGGACGAGCTTGATCTGGGATACCTTCTTGTTGAGCTTGACCCTGTCCTTGTGGGTCAGGTGGTCGTAGAGTATCCTTAACAGCCACTGGCGATCGAAGAAGATGTTCCGATATCCTAGCCTAAGGGCAAGGGATTAGCAACACGGGAACCAAATGCAGCAACGCAGAAAGTCCAGCCACTTACCTCTGTTCCATGTGAGGCATGGAGTCTGACCTTTGGGCTATTGTCTTGCCATTTTCGTCGGCGATGTGCGTATGCCTGACATCGGTCTCAGGCAATGCCCTGATAGCCTCGTAGCACCCGATCTGGTCGTATATGCGCAACCCATTCGGAAACAAGCCGATACTTGCGCCGACTTCAGGCGCAATATCTCCATGCGATTCTAGCAGGACGTAGTCAATGTCGAATTTCTCGAGGATGGCTGCCAATGTTAGGCCGGCAATACCGCCTCCGGCAATGATGATTTTGAATCCCTTGCCCTGGGCCATGACAGATTGGGTTTCGGATATAGGCCGTTTTTGGACAAGGCGACAGATGTCAAGCTTAGAAAAGAGGATCAAAACAGCGCTATTGGAGATGTAAGGTTGGTGCTAAAATGTTGAGAAGACACGATAATTGATATGCTTGCGGGTGCTCTGACAATGACTCTGAATACATTTTAAGACACGCTGCTCGACGCTGCTCGACGCTGCTCGATTTATCATTGAAGCTTCACGATGCCAACCGGGCTACTACAGTGTCCGAATCCGATGCGGTTGCATTGAGAGAGCCTCGGCGCTTCGACCAAGGACGTGCCCCGAGCCCGAGTGGAGGGGAGGGCGGTGCAACCGATCTAAACAGCGCATGTTGGAGCCAGGATCTCTGGAGATCCGGGGCGAAACCTAATTCGATCTCCGGCACTCGATCTGAAGCCCGACAAACAGCATGAGCCTGATCATTGAGCTTGAGCTTGAGCATGAGCATGAGCATGGCACGACATAACATGACAAAGCATACAGCACGTGAGTTTGACAACGGTGCATGTCGTTACCGCGAAGGGCCGACATGGAGATCACGGAAACTCGTGTCAGCGACCAAGTTTTCTTGGTTTACCGGGACCGGGCCGCCCACACGCCCGGCAGTTGAGGGTGATGAACAGGGAGTGGTGGGGCATTCTGAAATGTTCGCGTCCAGTAGCAGGCAGTCCTGCGTAACCAAAGCTCGCAGGGATCTCAAAGGTTAGCGCAGGGGCATTTCTGAGTGCGCACACAGTAAAGCTATCACAAAGCGTATATGAGTCCGGAGATGCCCATCTCCTGGGAACTCACAAGGTATCCCTCAGGACACATATGTACGGGGGTTGAGGTTGTCGCACAGGAGACTGTCCCACGGCGAGGTCGTAGTGGTCAAATTTACCTGTCGAAACACGACATCTGCGATCCCTGCGAGCTGTGCTGTGCCCAGACGTCCTATCGACCTAACCTGGCTGATCGCCAAGCGTGCCTACGACCTGCCAGGACGGACCGACTCTACTAAGTAGCAGCACGAAAAAAGCTAGGCGTTGGCGTCGGCGGTGAGTCCGCCTGTCTTAGCGATGACGCCTTTCAACGGCCAGCACAGTTGCAGATCTGTGTGCTCGAATCTGCTTTCGAGGTTTTCCTCGGATGATAAACACCATTGGATCGTCAGCACGCATGATGCAACAAGAATGTAGGACGGTAGAACGAGTCACGACCGACCTGAAGCCTGGGATGAGGCCATCCACGGCTGGGGCCCTTTGTGGAAACAGCCAAGAAGGCGACGAGCAGGGAGGCTTCAGACGCCAAGGTTAATGGTCGGGGAGCTGGGGCGCTTGGGAGGCGAGGATGGCCGCTGATTGAGCGAGCAAATAGCGACGGCGGGAAGGACAACAAAGACTGATGAGGAGACCGCCAGAGAGTATGCCTCGTTCAGTCATTCAGTCACTCGGCCAGGTCTCAATGCCAGGCTTGGTGAGCCCTATCTCTATGGCACAGCATGCAGCCACGATGCTCATGCTGGATGAAGATCGGCCCCCACCGGGTGTCCAGGCGTCTCTGGCCATGCCTGCAGGCCTGCCTGCCCCTGCTGTCCATGCAGTGTAAAAAAGGCGAGAGAAAAGAGAAAACTGGATTGACCAAGATTCCAGGCTGGGGCCACAGTAGGGGGGCACCACCCAGACGCCGCTGCCCACAGGTGCACAAAGTGGAGGAAGCGTGGGGACGGCAGACCAGTTGACCGTTTTTTTCGATGCTCCGACCACAGGGAAGCCGTAGGGAAACGGGGATCGACGGGTCAAGGTCCTACGGCCTACTCCACATACAGTCTAGGCTGGACAAGAGGGCCACCGTGCTACGCAGTGCTAACCCGTCTACGCAACTTAGTCGGCCGGCCCTAGGACCGACTTTATCTTTCTTCCCCGGACTTCCCTCGCTCTTTCGCTGTCTTATGTTGCCCTGACTAGTAGACTACGACATATGTAGACTATAGACTACTTTGGTCTGTCCCGTCAGTTTGGTTCCTCGATCTGGTTGGTATTTTACTCTGCCTACCTTACAACCCACATCCACATCCACATCCACATACACCTGGTCCTCCTCATCTTCCTCCTCCACCAGCACCAATTCACTCGCTCCTGTCACCCATCCGCGGCTCTCTGCCCTCGCTACCAAAACTAACAAACAATCAACCAAATCAAGCTACCTGGTACGAGTCCAAAGAAACAGGGCCGTTTTGCTCGGAAGCAGCCTGTCTGTTTGTCCACCCAAACCTGCCATCTTGCCCCTCCTCCAAGCGCTCCCCCGCCCCATCATGGCAGATGACCGCGGCCGTAACCACGAACTCGACCGCGAATTCGATGCCGACAGCAACGACAGCTATGATGAGAGGACACAGGGCTGGGTTCTCGAGCTAGAGTCCATCTACTCGCTCGGCGACCCTCCCAGCGGCCCGCCCTCCGAGTTTGGCGGGTGGCAGGACGAAATCGTTCCCGCCGGTAGTATCAGCACCCGCAATGTGCACCTTCCCGGCACCACCAGCCGCCGGCCACAGTCCTCACAGCCCCTGCCCGGCGCCGCCGAGTGCCTCGACTTCAAAAAGACACGAAGAGGCCGCTTCAGGCCCAACAAGCAGACCAAGCTGCGCAACAGCCTGCTGGGCGCCGTGGGCTTCCTCGAAGCTGCCAACGCGTGTGATTTCGCAGCCAACATATGGAACCAGACTCCCGTGCCGCGCCATGTCTTGGTTCTCATGGGCTTGGGCGGTACGGCCGCCCTCGGCATGATCTACTTCTGTATCAAGGACGGCCGCCTGAGTCTGGCCAACCTCCGCGCCCTGAGGGAAGAGCGCCGCTACCTCAAGACCCAGCGGCCACGGTACCTCGACAACGCGAACATGCTGCGCACCATCGACTGCTTCCTCGACATGAACACGAGGGAGAGCGGGACTGAGATGGTCGACCGCATCGGTTCCGACACCCTTCTGGGCATATCGGCCTTCATGGTCGGTATCGGTACATATATGGCCATGGATGGGAACCACGACAGTGCAAACTACAAGGCGAGCAATTTGTTGACAGGGTACATCGGAAACGTGTTCCCCGCCATCTTCGGAGTCACCAACCTGCTGTGGTCCACCTACGTCTTTGCGCGGGCAAAGAAGCAGCAGGCCGCCGCCCTGAACTACGTGAAAGGTTCGACCAGGATCAGCTCCATGCTCCGTAACCGCACGTCCAGCATCCAGTTCCACGCCGCCCTCAACGGCATCACGGGCATTGTTGCTGGTGTGGCCGCCCTGATCACCGCCACGCAATGGTGGGCCTATATCCTCCTCGTTCCCTGTATTCTCACATCGGGAACCGTCAATATCTTCTGGCGCAAGCGGGTCGGCTACGAGCGGCCCTTTGTGCTGGGCCAGATCTCGTCCATCGACGAGGACACGGTGTTTGAAGCCCTAAGATATGCAAACGACTGCCATCGGCGGGTATTAAGGGTCAAGGCGTCCGGGGAAAGCGACGCGTTCACGTCACTCGTGGCGGACCCGAACTCGCTCATGTGTGCGCTCGACGTCATTAGGAAGAACAACTTGTTTGAGGACTTCTGTCTCCGCGTCCTCCAGGACAAGGACCTTTCGGGCAGGCTTTTCGGACACGCCACGTTCGCCACGAATTCGTCGGTGTATGGGCCGACGATAGACTGGCACAGCCTCGCGGAGACGCAGGACGCGGTGCTGATGAGGCTGCTGTTGCAGGTCGCAAAGGACCTCCTTAACGAGGACGCCGCAAACTGCTTCAAGTACCAGGAGAGGCATTTATTGGAAGTGCTTGGTTGTTATATGTGCAGAGGTGCGCAGTTTGGAAGAAGCAAGAAAGCGAAGGGCAGGAGGAAGCCGCCGGCGCAGCGTGTCCAGACGAATGTGCATACCTACGCGGGAAGGCACGCGAATGACTGGCTTTTCGGAGGTTTCTCGCTCACCAAGTCATTCAAAAAGGTGTTCCGAGGCTGAGTACGTATAAGAAAGGCATATAGTGATCATATTAATAGTAATATCTCGCATGGGCTCGACAGTAGCAATTTTGTCAGGTGTTGTGATGTCGCATGGTGAGGTTTGGGTGAGGTTGCAGGCCGCCAACACGAGCGCACGTCGCCTGCAGCGATCCTGGTTGTTCTGACAGAACAAAATCGGGAAAGAAGTGAGAAATGAATTCAAGAGTCAGATAAAGGGTCCAGTAAGACATATCTATGCTCAAACTAAGCTTAGCTTGACGTTGAAGCGAACCGATGGGCATGGGCACAGCCGCATTCAGCCGAGTCGGCCTGCACTGTCTTGTAGTAACTTACTTCCTTATCGGTGCCGATAAGAATTTGGAGGCAGTCAAAGCTGTCCTCTTCCGCGCCGACCACCACTACCGCCAAAACCAAAAGAACCAACTTTACTTACTACCACTACGTGCTTTCGCTTTTCTCATTCCTTTCTATACCGACACCTAACATAGGAAATTTCCTGCCGCAAGCACACACACGCCACGAAAGAAACCAAGCCCGTAATAAATCAACCAACCTCACCACCCACCCACCTGCGACAGCTCGCTTTCCATCAACAAGGCGCAAAGAGAAACAAGGTCCAGAGACCCGACGGCCACGATGTCCACCGACCAGGATACCTTCACCTTCCTCCCTCTGCACATGGACCCGCAGTCCAAGGCCATAACCGCCGCGCACCCGCCCTCGTCGTCGCGCGCCCTGGCGCAGGAGCTCGAGACCCTGAACGCGCTGCACCGCTCGCTGCTGTCGCTGGACCACCCAGCCGTCGTCCCGCCGCCGCCGGTGCCCGTGCACCCGAAGCGGTCCAACAACATCACCAAGCTGAAAGAGAGCGGCAACAAGTCGTTCAAGGAGGGCCGGTACCAGGAGGCTATCAAGTTCTACACCCTGGGCGTGCAGATGGCGCTGACCCGCCCAGCGTGGGAGCCCGCGGGGCTCATCCGCGACGAGAGCGCCATGCTGCTCGCCAACCGCGCCCAGGCCCACATGGAGCTGCGCGACTGGGTCGAGGGCGGCGCCGACGCAGAGTGCAGCGTCGAGGCCAAGAAGGTCGGCAACCCCAAGGCGTGGTACCGCCGCGGCAGGTGCCTGTTCGAGATGGGCCGCTACGAGGAGGCGAGGGACTGGGTCGGCAAGGGCCTCGAGATGGAGGGCGAGGACGGGGAGCTGGCCAAGCTGCTCAAGGAGATCGAGGCCAAGCTGCCCAAGTAGGGGGGCAACACGGGGCGAGGGTCTGTTATGATCTCAGATGCGGTCATCGGGTGCTAGGGAGGGGGTGGGGGGATGATGGTGATGCTGGTTGTGGTTGCATTGAGGTAAAAGGGACATGGTAGACTGCCGTGCCACCTCCATCCTCCGACTGGGACTTTGCAGTTCAAGGCGTTTGGCGTCACTTGGGGATTTGTCCTATGGTCGGGTGATTTGACGACTCATTAATATTTTTCGATAGCAGCGGCAGTGCTCGTGTGTACGATACCGCCGACAGAATGCATGCTGGTGCGTTCCAGCTGCATCACCAAATTCAAAAATCCAATAATTCGACTGTGGTATAGTCTCGCTGTCCTCGGCGCAGCGCTCTGAGGATTTTGCAATTTACTTGCTGTCATTTAGAAAATCTCCAAGTACTACAAATGTTGCCCTCCCGGACTGAATCGCTTTGTCAGGTCGAATATTTAACGCAGCACCCCTTCCACCCAAAAAAGCCCCAGGATAACTGCTTATACTATGACCACACACTTGTCTTCTAAAAAGCAATGCAATGCTGGATTCCCCGGACGACTCCCTGTACCGTAGGATAGATGAAATGGCAGACCACCTCGCGTTGCCCGGTGGTGGTGATGAATGAGCGACAAGCAGACGGGAGACCTCAGTCCATCCCAATACCGCCAAACAGGACGATGCCCCTCTTAAAGAAGCCGACTCCAAACTCCGCGAATGCTTCTGGGCTTCCTTCTCAGCTTCTCTCCGGGGTATTTCTGTTTTGGGCCCATTTGCTGACTCAGTCCCAAGTTGCCGAATCCAGTGGTCCCTAATCCGTCGTCCGTGGTCCGCGGTGTCTGTTGATCTTTGTCCGGAACGGCGCCCTTGTTTCCGGTGGGCCAATGCTCCGGTTCGGATTCACAGGTATTTATGCGGCCGACTCCTTCTCAGTCACGCTCTTTTGGCTGACCGTCGAGGTTGTCCGCTTCCGCATGACGGCGTCCTGCGACGACATCCTCCGGTCGAGAGCGCGCTCGAGCTTGGCACCGAGAGCCAGCTTCTTCATCCTGTCGCTCTGATCATCGGTGAGGAAGACGCGCTGTGAGGTGAGGGCCTTGTTTTCCATGCGGGTGAGGCCCTTCTCAATATCGCTGATCTCGGCGATGGCGCTGTCGGTGGTGTGCAGAGAGGGAGACATGGAGTAGGTGCTGTAGCGGACGGAGGCTCGGGACTTTAGGGGTTGTCGTCAGCGAGGTTCGATTTGCAGAACAGTGGAAGAAATATTCTGGCTGGAGGGGAAGAGATAATAACAACAATGCCATGTGCAACGTGTGTGACCAGCGACAGCGACTGAGGGATTGTGTGCAGGGCATACACGAGATGGGGCTCAGGGGGGTGGTAACGGGCAAGCGCAGTGTTGCGCCTAGGTATGTAGAACGAATTACGGTTCGCAGAGTGGCTCCAGCGACGATCCGGCAGAAACTTGAGCCAGAAGGTGACGTACCGAGGGCGCCATAATTGGGCGAGAGGATTCCAGAGAAGTGGGCATCGTGCAAGGCCAGCAAAGTCGAGCGGGATGGTATGTACTGTGGTCTTAGATCTGGCGCAGTGTATGGCTGTTGCTCTGGCACTGGCTGCTGGGGGGAGGATGAGGGTTGCCGAGACGAGGAGAGAGATTGGGTCAAAGGCTAATGCAAAGATTGAAGGAAGGAGAAAGAAGTGGAGGGTCAGAGTCGGGGAAAAGACGTTGTGATGTGGTGGATTGGCTGAACGGGTGGACAGGTGGGTGGGTGGATGGATGGCCGGATGGACGGGGTTTGTCCTGCGTTTCAAGTCTCGACGGCTCTTTCTCTCCTTTATGGTCGAGTTCGGATCAGTTCAGGCCCAGCCAGCGAGTAGCAGTGGGGGGGACTAAGCATACGAGCTGGGTCGGACCGGGCGCGAGTGTAGGGAACCCAGGTATATCTGGCAGTCTAGGCAGTGGCTGTCCGAATGAGGGTCTGGATATCTGGAGAAGGTTGGAAAGGGGAGAGAGGGAGGCTGTCCAGGTGATGGGGGTTCGGAAATTGGGAAACGGTGAGGACAAGATCGGAGGTGGCGTGGGGAACTGTAATTGTGGTTTGAGGATAATACCTAGCAAGTGAACGAACGCTAGCAGGTGCAGGCGATTTAAGGAGGTCGGGCCTGGCTAAGGTTGCGTTGGGTTGTGTTGTGCAGTGGTGGGTGCTCCTCCTGGTGCGCCCTGCAGCACAAGAAGGCACGGCAAGGGAAGGGAAGGGGACGGGAGGGAGCATTGTCTTCCAAGGTTGTCACAGTGGATAGGCGGGTTGGGTTGCGTTCCGCGTTTGGTGGTCACCTCTGGGCCAGACACCACCTAAGGTCCAGCACGTTGGAGAGGCTGTGTGGGGCCCAAGGCAGGGCCTGGAGTGGACATTCGACAGAGGCGCGTTTGCACCTGGGCACCCTGAGAGGCTCCACTGCACCTCAGTGCAGGCCTGTGGACCCTTCCTCAGGAGACAGACCATGAGCTCGGCACTGGAAGGGTACATCAACGCGAACCAAGAACTATGATGGAGAGGATGTAACCCTCGAGTACCGGACCATGCCCTTGCCTCCACGTACCGGTCAGTCGCAACCAACACGCGTGGCTGCAGGGATCAATCAGCACGATGGTGGGAGGCCCAGAGATTCTACCCTGTCGCCTCCCACCTGCTCCTTCCTCCTCCTTCGCTCCTAAGCCTCGTGCTCGTGCTGGTGCTGGTGCTGGCCGCCTCGCCTCGCCTCGCACCTGCCACATGCCATCTGGCAACAAGGCAAGCTGTCGGGCTGTCAGGCTGTCACGCGGGCTGCCAGGACCGTGCTACAAAGTGTCTGTGATCTGCCTTCCAAGTTTCTCGGGATCAGCGCACTACGTACAACAAGTAGTTTACCACGGTACTCACTGCCTATCAATCTGTCAATCTGTCAATCAACCAGACAATCGATTCGTGAACCGACAGGGCGACCTCAAGTGGCCAAAGTGGATAACGGCGCAGCAAGGTTGGGCCTACTGTTTGGACGAGGCACAGCCGGTTCTAGGCTGCCTGCCGTCTGCCCTCATTCATGCTCGTCCCGCTGACGGGAAACGAAGAAAGAAGGCTGCCTTCTTGCACAATGACTCAACTCAACTCGACAGCAGGCGAGCACCCGGACGGACACGAGCTCAGCTAAGTTCACGCCGAGCTCCACGACTAAAACATAACACACGATAAAACCATACTGACATACAGGAGCGCGGTCAGATCGCCCAGGAGGTGTATGGGGGCATCAAACGACTTTTCCGTATACATCGGTAGTGCGCCGGTCTCTCGAGTCACCGTGGCCTCGCCTGCAGGCCTGCAGCTGAACCGGCCAGCGCGGCTCCGTGCCTCTCCGTGCCTCCCTGCCTGGCCTGGACTCTGGACTACGGATTCCTGGTCAACATTTGGGCCCTTCCACTTCCCTCCAAACGTTATCTTGATCAGCATGCACGATCTGCCACCCGCCACACGCCATCTTCTCCTCAAACCCCATCTCGCAGGCGGCAGGAAGCATGCTGTCAGCTCACCAATGGAACATGACCACACCCTCTCCCTCTCTCCATCAGCCAAGCACAATCCTCAGGCCCCGAGCTGCGTGCACCTGACTCTGATACTACTGCGTTGAGCTGACAAAGGACCAAAACAGCGTTGTCATCGCAGTGTAACGGTGCTAGTATTCAGGTCTTACTGCACAGACCATACTAAGCTAGAACCCGAAACAGATGACAGCTGCAACGGAGCTCTCGAAAGTTTGACGCCGTCCAGGTAGCCCCAAAACCTTGACTCGTTAGACTTTCTGCTCACCACCCGCCGCTTCATGCCCGCCGCACGGCCTCGTCCCCCTCGGTCTCGACGACCAAGCGCCGGGCCCGACCCTGCTGATGGCTGATGCACCCGCTGCACCGCTGAGGCACCGAGGCACCCCTCATTAATCCACCTGGATGGATGGCCCCATTTTCTCTCCCCAACTCCTTCCAGACTACGCTCAATTGATCATCGTGGGCCGTGGCGTCGGGCAGCCCCGTCCACTGATCCCTGCCTCGCATTAGGAGCACGTGGCGCGCACGCCGTTCCACCCAGCAAGCACCACAGCAAGGAGCAGCAGCAGCAGCAGCAGCAGCAGCAACGCACAGCAGCGCGTACAACAGCGGGAGCACATGGCGAATCTGCCCGGATCCGGATACAACGAATGCACATTGCCATCAGCGTCGTACTCGAAGGCAAACAACACAGCGCAAGCAGGAACGAAACCACAGGACACAACCCCTCTCAACCGTTTCTCGACAATCATACCACGACAAACATTGCTTCCGCCTCACATGTGTGAGGGTGTGCTACTGTATCTATGTACTCTCACTGCTGGGCACCACAAGCGCCCACACAAGTGGACCAGCCACTGGCGGGAGCTACCAGTCGGTTTGTCTTTCGTGCCATCCGTCACCGGCGCCTCTGCATGCAAGCTCCTGCCTCAATTTTGCGCCCACCTCACACACTCCGTCCTGCAAGCCAACGTGTTTATGGGCCATAATTTGTCCTTCCCTTTCCCACCGTAAGCTCACCAAAAGTGCCTTCAAAAAGGCAGTACATTGCGACAACATTGATTCTCCCAGCCAATATTGCTACCCTGGCAGCCAACTCTTTCAACACGTTCTAGATCTATTGATGGGGCCATCCTTTCGCCCGTCACGGTCAAAGCGAGCAACCGTGCCATCTGTACTGCATGTGATTGAGCATGGACGCCCGGTGCTTCCTCGAGATTCCAATCCCCAGCCTGTCGCAGAAGGACATCTATAGTCAGTGAGGAGGGCAGCAAAATGCCGCCCGAATGGCGTGCTACGCCTTGTGCAATTTTGTGAATTCGGTCTATTAGCTCTCCTGCCAGGCAAACTCAATCCGCTTTCAACCGATCTTGTGGCACGTTCCTCCATGGACCAAAACATGCCGATGATATGACGGGCGTGAGATCTGCGAGTGGCTAACCGGGTCAGTCCTGGATCGTGTAGATGGGCAGCGACCGCCGTATCTCGATCCCGCCAACTCCGGCCACTGTCGTTCCATTCTCTCAGAACACGGTGATCACTTTTCCAGATATGAGAACCTGTTACGTTGTAGGTGCCTGTTCCCCGAGTTACCATTCGTCTGGGCCGAGAGCTCAGCTTGCTTTTGAATCACCCCTATTTGTGCAAATTGGAATGAGTTTTCTCCCTTGGATCCTTTGGTATGTAGCAGTAAAAACACAACCGTTTTAGTCCTGCCAACTTGGCCAGCCTGCGCGCATAAGTACGAAAAGATGAACAAAACAAATGATCTATCAACAGCGGATTGTCCTACTCCGTCTCCCCGCCTGGCCCCATCGAGGCCGGCAGGAGCCCACACGGACAGTGCAGTGTGCACCTTCCTGCGGCCGCCCACGCGAATCACCATGCCACGACCAAGGATCACACACCTTCTGCCATAGAAAACTAATGCAGGCTTGGGAACAGCGTTCGCGATGCGACTTGGCTCGCTGCCAGTCTTCGTGAGTGTCAGCCCTGCTCTCTCGACACGTTATTCCTGTTCTATGCAGACGCGGTATCACACGTCCGGGATGTCCTTTCGCTATTTTTTCCCCGGGAGTACTTGCCGAATTGAGTGCTGCTTAAGGAGACCTCGGCTCAGTCACAGATGGTGGAGACTTAAGAGTGCTACAACCTTTGCACACACCGTGACACAGCCTCGGCCTGCTCCACGGGATGATGTGTGGATCTGACTAGATACCTATGACGTTCTTTCCCAAGCCACATGTACGCGACTACCAGCAACATCTTTTAATACAGAAATGGACATGACTCTATATTTCAACATCTGATCAGACGGCCAGCATCCTGCGCTTGTCGGCGGAGATATCTGCCTCAAAATTAGTCATGCTTGGAGCGACATCAATAGTCCTGACGTCGTCTTCAGTGTCAAGTGCATTTCGCACGAATAGCAACAGGTAACTTAAGCCCATCCACTCTTTCATGGGGCGAGCTCTAGCTGAATTCCTCCCTTGTCATACCAAGCATTCAGCCCATACAATAAGTGCCCAACCTTTCTCACCTGACTAACTGTTCCCGGGCTTTCTGTGTGAGTCGGTAGGTGCTGGAAATCGAGTCTCGGACCGGTCTGCATGGCTTCGACTGCGTAACTTGAGCTGGCGAATAATTTCATCCTGTGAGCACAATCGCCCGTGGTTGGAGGAAGACACTGGCTTCTCTTGAACTCACCCCTGTGTACTGCTGCTCATCCGTGAGTACATTAATGGGTCACTCTCACCACATGAAAAACATCAATATGTCTTGTAGGGCTGGAATTTGCTCGGTATAACAGGAAGGTGGTGTTCACAAAATGAGGAAGCAACGCATTTGGACTGCTCCCCTACCCACGACTCAACACCTGATCTATCTCATTCTTATCCTCGACATTTCCCCGTAATAGCAACAAAGCCAAAGAGAAGTAAGTTCTCGCAGTCTCAGATCAGCAGTAAAAATTGCTAAGTGAGTACATCGCGCCCAAGTAGCCTTCCGCATTCTATGCCACTTTGTGTTTCTTTCTCCTGGAGCTTTTGGACTTCCCCGAGCCTTCATACTGGCCTTTCCGTCTCCCGCTGTTGTCAGGTGGGTTGGCCTCACGAGGCTATCTATGTTTTTCAAGACGGACGTATTTACAGATCTATTGTTATCGACATAGTATACCTATCTAACGCTAGGTCTTTGAGTGTTTACTACTGTATGAAGGGACCGCCTACGGCTTCAAAAGAGCTCGTATACGGATTAAGAACGAAACCACTCAGGTGGGTTGCCATCATCAACCCCATCTGTACCTGTCAGCATGCGCTCCAAATACACAGGTCTGATAGAAGAGCCAAAGTCTACCTTGCAGCAACTCGCACGCCCGGCAACTCTGGATGTTGCATGTCTGCGTGTCACATGGGCTCTCCGCCGTCGGGATTTGATCCGAGCAGAATGCCAAGGTGTTGGAGCCGAGTTGACAGGCACAGCATACACACCGTTGCCCAGTCCAATCACACCAGTCATTGCTGCTCTTCAAGTTCATTGCATGATAGCCATTCTTGTGGTGATGAAGTCGGTGTCTGTTGGAACACCAGCTTGGGGCATGTTTCTGGGGTGCGAACTGCCTCTTCTTACTTTGGAGCCTTGTTTTTATACCCAAACTCCTGGTCAGTTACTCTTTAGTGCACTCACACTCACTAGTTTCTGTACTTTCTTCCTCATTTACGAGCTGTGTATTCTACGTAGATTGGAGTGCCTAGTTTCTCTAAATAACACATCATTGGAATGTCACCTTCGTTTGTTACTCAACTTGAACAATCAATAACGTGTGGGATCTAGTATGTAACGTATTGATTAAGAAGAGTTTGTTATTCTTGATGGAAGAGTTAGAAGGAATATTGATACTCCTGGTATTTAGTTTGTGAAATGTAGACTGTATTTTCATCTGCGGAACTTTGAACATTATGGTCTTGATTCGTTTCCCGGAAACTCGAGCACAAGCCTAGAAATGCTACATACGAAATTTGAAATTATCCTCCTCTTCTGGTCCTGGTAACGGCTACATTGCATGCACTGCACGTGCTGGACCGGCACAATGAAATACGTACGCAGGGCTATGGTACACATGTGACAAAAGTATAATAAGAGACTACTATTAGAGATACGGCAGTGCCAAGGGGCATTTGGAGCCCGTTTTTAACTACCTATACATTCCAGCACGTCAATTACAGTGCCCAACTCTGAACTATAGTTCAAGCCACGGCATACTTATTTCTCCTTGTGTTTTCTCTTCTTGTGGCCGGACGAGCCCCCTTTCGAGCTATAGTCCATTTCGATCCACTGATATCCCTGACTCGAGGATCCGCCATGCTTGGACGATTTATGGTGCTTGTGTTTTGACGAGCCACCGCGCTTTGATGAGCCACCGTGACTAGAACCACCCTGGTCCGAGCTCGCTGGAGAGGCAGTGTCAGTGTCTCCAGTATTACAGTGAGGCGGGGCTCTGTCATGACAATATGTTAACTCACTGTAAGGGGTACAATTCCAGCAACAGCAGTGATCACACTTTGTGACTTGCTCAACTTGCTGCGTAATGGCGTTGACCTCTGTTCTTGGGTTGTCGAACGTACACCAGCCCACGTAGTTGGGGCCATTCCCGCACTTGCAACATATCCAGCTCCTGCCGAGCTCTTCGAAGAAGCAGAGCTGGTTGGTACACTTGGATTCGGAGTCTATGGGTGCTGCGTATGTGGTGTTGTGGCAGGGGGTGGTGACTCGGGTTGCTCCATCGAAACGAGCGGCCACGCAGTGGTTGTAAGTCACTGAGGTGTGTTGGCATGGGTGCCTTTTGGGGTGACCAACGCACATCTCGGTGAGAAGTATGATCGCGAATTCCACACAAATATTGATTACTGCCTGGAAGGGCTGTCTGTCTCCTGTATCTCCATTGAATCAGGATGCTTCTCAGGAATCTTTGCTTTTTTAGATGCGCTGGCCGCCATTGCCTCTTTATAACACGATCAGTTCCCACGAAGGAGCACATGTTTACCTCCCAGACATGCTCGTACGTGGTGACCTATGCATTATTTCGTCTAATCAATCCTCTTCGAGCGTCCTAGATGCCAATCAGGCCGCGGGTCTTGCAATTTGGCGTCGAGACTGCTCATCAACGGCTATCGGATAGCTTAATTGGATCGCAATCTGGGGCCAAGACTGCAATTGGTCACGTCTCTGGGAGAAGCCAGCCTGCATGGGAGATGGACCGTTCCTGTCATGAGAGATCTACATGTGAGCGAGCGCCGCGTTGCTCTGGACTCTGTCCTCGAGGTCAAGGGCGGCATGGGCGGTGAGAAACACGAGACACGAAACCAATCTCAGATTTGGTGTTTCGGGACTCAGCACTGGAATACCCGCGACCGACAATCAAAAAGTTCCGCACGGCGTACGAGATGCTGCATCTCGAGAGATCTGGCGCAGACGCTCGCACAACAGCTGCTGCGTAACCAGACTGTGGCAGGCTTCGTGATCCTGCACTGTTTTCCATGCAACATTTGTGGGGTTGGAGTCGAGCAGCAGGCTGCCGTCGTGCGACCGAGGGCTCATGAGGCCTTCTCTCCCGGCTTGATCGGTGGAACCACCGCTCGCAGTCTTGCACAAGGGTCTTTTACACACCTTTTCAGCTCGCCCAGCCATGCGGTCACACGACACCAGGACGAGAGCACGGGTGTGCTGCAGCATCCACCCGGCACCCAGGCTCATGGAAGGCTGGGGCTCCACAAGCAGCCCTCGAGGCTCTCGCTTATCTGGTTCGCAACAGGTTTGATAGATCTCACACCGGTCACCCGCGGCCCCACGTGAAGGAGCCCTAGACTGAGAGGATGGATCCTCGACCGAGGTATGATGTGATGTCAGACGGCTGAGGTCATAGCCCTCTCTGTGTCCGGCTGTCTCCTTCCTTTCGGACACTTGACGTGGGTCTCCGAATATTGTCGGTGCACTTTACTTTTTTTCTGTTGAGGTTACACGAGACAAGGGACAGGTCATTTTCCGACACATTCCGGGTAGGTACCAGAGTACTTCTCTCGAGCTGGGACTCTCACACACCGGCCAGCCCCTGCATAGACAGACCAAGAAGAGGCGAACGAGGTTGACCAACGGACTGAAGCATAACAGGGGAAAAGTGAGGCGACCAGGAAATTAAGGATGGCAAAGTCAGCAGAGAAACAAACAAGGCGTACAGCGGTCGGTGCCCATTGATGGGATGACATCGTCCAGCACCGTTTTGATCTCCACCGTCATGCATGCATGTATCTTTTTTTTCCCACCCTAGCTATTTATGGACGCAACCCAGATCTGAGTCTGACTGCATGCGTCTTGCAGATCCGATCTGTGTGTTGTGCATACGGTCCCAGGGCCATCGGCAAATTCTCTGCCCCGGCCAATGGGAACCCCCGAGCCCAACCCAACGTCTTCAGGTCCCAGGCATTCGGGATCCCTGGAGCCGCATTCTCTGCTCTTCAACACGACCCAAAGAGGACTCGCGATCTCTGGGCCCGCGGCGCTTTTGCCTCAAACGGCCATGGGCTCGTCACAGGCAAGCCCCGTTTTGGTCACAGCGTCGCACATTTCTTCCAGAGTTTCAATACTATCGACACGCCACGGAGTGCCACGGACTTGGGAGGATTCGTCCTTCGACATCATCACATCTGTCTGGGGCCTTGTTCACACAATTCAAGATGATCATAATCGAATGATTTCTCATCATCGACACTAAGAGACGTCCTACTCCATGATAGCTCTCCTCTAAGTCATACATCAGTCCGTGACGAAAACCTGACTGAGCAAGTCCGTGTGAACGCCACCAGTCCGGCGCCAGCCTCCTGTGACCCCATTTCCTCGCTCATTCGCCCATATATGTGTGAGGCATGTGTGCCCTTTTGATCACCCATGAACAAGCAAACCCTAAAAGGCCTCCGGGCACACCAACGCCTTGACACCCAGACTCCTGATAGTCCTTCCTTGCCCAAGGAAAAAAAAAGGAAAGAGAAATAAAGGAGATACAAAAAAATAGAAGATATTCAAGAGAACAGTAGTAGTCTTTCCCACCGGAACTCCCACCCATATTCCCCTGGCCGGTTCCTTCCCGTGCAACCCGCCGCCCCCATCACATCGGCCCGGCCGGGGTGCACGTCTCGCAGCAGATGTGCTCGCACCAAACCTTGTTCCCGTCGACGATCATGATGCAGCTGCAGCGGCCGTACTCGTTGAAGCTCTTGCCGCACCAGCAGCAGTTCCAGCACCGGTTGCGCTGCTCGAATGGGCAGTTGGGGAGCGGGCACTTGGGCAGCAGCGGGCTGCTCGCCGCCGTCGCCGGGCTGCCCTCGAAGCTGGGAGGCATCGGGTATGCAATCGACTGCGCCGTAAGATTGCGGCACGGCTTGCGCCTGGACGAGGAAGATGAGGATGACGACTTGCTGCTGCTGCTCTTCTTCTCCTTGTCCTTGCCCTTGCTGCTGCTGTGGTGCTTCTTGCTGCTGTCCTTCTTCGAGGACTTTGACGACGAGCCCCCTGACGATGACGATTTCGACGACTCGGCTGGGGCGTCGGCGCAGTAGACAATGTCTGTCCGCGTGTGCTCGCACGGCAGAGTGTAGGTGATTTGGTGACACATGGTCTCAAGTCTCGTGAACCCTTTGAGGAACTGTAGATCTCCGTGTTTGCCGGTGTTGGAGAGGCAGGTTCGGTACTGGCGTGCGTAAGAGTTGTGCCACGACGGTGATAGAATGATCCAAGATGCTCTCTGAGTGAAATCCGTCTCCAGTGATCTCTGGTTGCTGTTGCCTGGGGGCGAGCCCTTAAATATGAAAATTTCGTCCGTTGAGGTTGAGCCGGAAGTCGCTGGGGTGCCGGGGGGTTTGCTCTGGTCGTCTGATGCGATAGGATGCCATCCCAAAACCACCAGCCTGGGTATCGACGACAGGGCGATTTATATGTCGTGGTCATACCGGTCAGCTAGCTGAGACCGCCGCTGGGTCTCCGCATATAAGCATCTTCAGCTTCGGTCGTGTCATTGCTCGTCAGCGGCTCCCTTTCAGCCGGAGTGGGATGGTATCTCAACAAGTGCCAGGGGTGGGCGATCAGTACATGACGAGGGCACGTCGTCGAGGACCGTCGATGTTTCTCGACGTCTCGTGTCATCGGATTGGCCAAGCCGATTTGGAATTCCTTCTTTCCAGCCGGGCCACTGTTGGATATGTCCCGACCGTCTGGGCGTGGACTCGATTCGGCACAAAGGAGAAGAGGTTGCGACGGAATATTGGGGCGCGGGGGGGGGAGGGTTGTGGGGCCACACGGTGATCTTCGCGGGTGACAGACGCCTCAAGGTGAGGGAAGGGGGGGGGGGGTTCCCACGGAGCCGGACCCGTATGGTTGAAGGTTGTACAGAAGAAACATGTTGCTTTGGGTTGTTCCCATGTGCTTGGCTGTCCATCTGCCCACCTCCCGAGTCCCGACCGTGTGGCCCCTAATGCCTAGCCTCTCGAATTTCCCAATGGCTCTCACAGCCTCATCGAATAGTCTATGCGAATACCCCACCCCCAGCCGAAGCCACTTGGCCGTGCCTGTGTTGCTCATTGGAATGTCAGGGCCCAAACCTCGTGTGGCACAAACGCGTGTTGTTCAGCTGACCACCTGCCCTGCCGCACTCCCTTGTAAGACCCTGGCTTGTAACTTTACTTTTTTCAGCCCACAGGATCTCGCTTACGAGATCTTGCAGCCCGATGCCGAATCGAAAAAGAAATCCTTCCGATCCCAACAGAGATCGAACAGCCAAGCATGTGCGTAATATCTCTGCCATAGATCTCTAGCCTGCAGGTGTGGGCCTTTCGTTTTCCGCAACAAAAAATAAAAAACAAAAACAGAGAGATGGGAACCAAGGAAAAAAAAGAGACTCCACCACTGACAGCCTCGTGTGTGCTCTTGACCCGGCCCGACTCGCTTCTGTTGCCACAATTGTACGCCAGCCCCGAAAAAGCCCAAGTAATCCCTCGATAACCAGTAGAGCCAAAAGAAAGAAGAAAAAACAAAGGAAAAAGAGAAAACCAAAGAGGAGTCGATACGTCACCGGCCGGATCCAGCTCTCCCCGTCCCAGACCCGGCGGCCACATCCGGCTCGCAGCCCAGGCAGCACTTGTGATAGCAGAGCGAGTCTGGGCTCTTCTTCATCGGATGGTAGCAGACCGGATATGTGTTGCCGCCCAAGCCGCATCGGCAGCAGACCCAGAGCCCATTCAGCTCCTCCAACCGGCACGCGCCCCGGCTGCACTTCGGGCTGGCCAGGCACCCGCCACTGGCGCACGGGTTGTTGAAGTCGATTCCTAGGCTACCGCTCTGCTCGTCAAAGTAGGACGTGTCCGCGCAGGCGGACCAGGTCTGGAACGTCTGGTCGAACGTGGCGGCCGGGCAGAAGACATAGTGTATGACAAACTCGATGTCCCTCGTGCAGGGGGCACTGTGGTGGTGATGGAGGTAGTAGTAGATGCACATGGCCGCCGTGTGCCCCGGGCAAGAGCTGATGCGACGACGGGTACTGAAGTATTCCAATGGGCTGTTGTTGATATCCTGGCGAAAGTATAGCCGCCTCTGTGGCGCCGGTGAGGTCTCAATCGGAAACCTTAGAGCCCCTGAATGTGTCGACCTCAAAGCCTCTCGAGTGGCGTGTCGAGGCGGGGTGTGTGTGAGAGGAAGTGTGTGTGTGTGTGTGGCTGAAGCACTCTGGCGCAGTCCTCTGATGGCTCTGGCAGGTGAGGCCCAAGCTGAGTAAAGTGATACTAGACACTTGGTAGGACCGTGAGAGCGGCTGCTTCCGAGAACCTGCATCAAGTCAACGTCTGTTCACGCAGACATGGGCAAGAGGGACGCACCTAGCCGAGACAGGGGAAGCTTGCAGGATGGTGGGCCAGTGCAGCTGTCAGATTGAGCAACGGCTGCAAGAGAAGAAGATCTGGTGTGGGAGAAGAGGCTAGGCTGATATTATATATCTTTCAGTCTGGTGACTAGTCTGCCCCCGTGCTGGAAGTGGAACGATATAAATGTGAGATCAGGAGAGCGCGTGTGCCTGGGCTTGATCCTTTGGTGTGAGAGGCTTTCGGACGAATATATCCTGGGGCAAAAGTCAGCCGGTCTCTCTGTGTACTCGAGTATTGTGTGTCCACGGACTCAGCTCTTCCCCAGTGGCAGTAACGCCGCGTTGGACTTGCTTATTCTTGCAACGTTATCGACTCCCTGCTGAACACAAAGATACCATGCACATGGCTCGGACGGAGAGACTCGGGTGGCTATTTATACGAGAACCCTCTGAAAGAGACCATGTCGAAGATCATTTGTATAAGGCCGCCAAATCATGATCAAATCCCGTTTTGCCGGTAGGGAAAAGGCCCCCCTCATCCCGCTGGCCTTATCCCGTGGTAGCCATGTGCTTGTGTAGTGCACACTACAACGCCTTCCCGCCACCCTTCCATCCCATCGGTACCAAACTTTTGCATCTACTCGCAACACTGAAGAGCCGGGCTGCAATAATTGGCCGCCACTGTCCAACCAGAATGCCACTGGGGCCTTCTGCACGTGGCTTTCTCGTGGTTTGTTGTCCGTTGCGGAACGGTGGGAAGACGACGACCGCGTGGGATTCTGATGGCCGAACTTCAACATGAGACATCTGGGAGCCACAGGATGTGAGACACCACGAGATATTCGGGGCGTCAAGTACGCCCCAAAGATAGTTATTCGAGATGCCCCAGCATTTCTAGATCCAGGCAGGATGTCAGCCCCAAAAGGCCCGCTCCCAATCTAAACACGAGGCCCTTGTCAGTCAGGTCGGCAAAAGATTGAGTGATGAAGAGAAAGAGAGAGAGAGAGAGAGATGAACCTCAGGCAGATCGCGTGTCGCTTCTGGTTAGAGTGCGTGGTAGTACGCGATGAATGCTGTACCGCCGGGACCTGAAAGGAGGAGGGCTGAACACGCGATGTGGCTTGTGCCATGTAGGCGCCAGGCTGTCCTCCCACATATCCCGCCGCACCTAGAATCATCCGAGTGGTTCGCAGTCCACGAAGAGTGTGCCTCCTTGAGAGTTCAGGTGTATTTGAAATCCGCGATGGGAGGTATTGTTGATAGCTTGACAAGATCACACCGTGTGTCTGGACGACTGTCCCGAAAACGCTCGGAAGAAGTAGGAAGCCCGGACGATGTCGTCACCAAATGTCAGAAAAAGCAAAAAGAGGCACGTCTCCTGACCCACTGGGTATCCAGCGGACTTCGGCGCCAGGCACTCGATGGCCCTCTGGGCACTGGACCATATTCATTGATATGCAAATCATTGCCCAGCGGGCCTTGACGGCGCCAAACCGACGCGGGGAGACATTCCTGATGCTGTTTCTCAATATGCGCGCTGCACGCCTGTCAAAGCAAAGGCTATCCTTTTGCTTCCACCTCGGGAGGATGTGACAGGTCATCCTGTCAGGCAAGTAGTGCGAAATTTGCCGTGTGACAACGAGACCTTTCGCGAACACGACGCCAGCGGTTGTGCGACGGCCAAAAGCCACACAACGCCTGCCGCCTTGCGAGAGCCCTTCGAGAACGCACTTGTGCACGCCTCGTAAGCTTCTCGAAGCCGCGCGGCACCTTCTGCGAGCTCAAATAACCTCTCCCGTGTGCGTATGTTGGAGGCCCTGTCGCGGATACCCGCGGGGACAGCTAGAGCCGCGAACCGTCCTGCAGTCCCGGATACCGATGCCATGGGTCCGATTCGATCCTAATCTCGCTGAACGCAGTTTCCTGCATATTGGAACGGAGAAGTAACGGTCAATGCATAATTGACAGGTGTAAGACAGGGGTTTCCCATCTGACAGATGAAGTGTGTGTGCCTATCAAACCTCTACCAGAAGGTGTACACCAGGTACAATCTGGTTATTTGGGGGAAGGGTTACCAGATATCCGAGCAGCAACTACCCAGCAGAAGCTGGGGCAGAGTGTGAGGGCTGGGGCCTAGATCTTGGGGCTCCAGAAGTCGCACAAATACTTTGTTCGGCCGAAATGGGTCCATAGCAGACGTCACCTTGCAGTGGACCCCTGAGATGTGGTTACACGCGCAATCTCCAGATCACATTGCATTCCAAATCGAGTCCACACCGGCCTTGGATATTGAGAAATCAGGCCTATTTCGGCGGATGCTGTCCGACAACATCAAGGTGCCGTTGAAAGGCCCCTAGGATGGAATACAAATGTGATTCGATAAAATACGGCCCGCGATATATCCGAGGCTGCCACATGCGCCGGCATGTCTTGATTGATAGACACAAATCCGCCAAGTCTTCGAACTGATATCTCCACAACAATCAACCTGCGAACTTGACGCAGGAAGACTTAGTGGTTTTCGGAGGAGCCCGGTCGAAGAATGCTGGTGTATCGCGCCGAGGCAGAGTGAAGCGTGCCACTGGGGTCGTTGGCTCTGTGCGATCAGCCACATTGTACCACGCCAACGATCGATAACCTCTCAATGGCATCGGATGGCGTGTGACGCCCCACGGGCCTAGACCGAGGTGCATGCTGCAGTACACGCTGCAGCATGCAGAGGCAGCTCATCTAGCACAACGCGATCAAAGGCTCCGGGGAACACTGTCCGCGTGCGCGTCCTGTTCGGGCCCAAGCGCCAATGCAAGTGCCGTGGTTGCTTTTGCTTTACATTTTGCTTTTCCGCTCTCCAGCCACCAACCGCGCTCCCCTCATTCGAGGGTTTTGCATAGGACGGCGTATCGTGTTCGGAATGTTGTGAGACACCTCGAGTCCGAAAGTCTGTCTCCGACGGGTCTAATCTCTGCAGGTAGATGGATGTTGTCTGGCTTGTAAGGGGGGATGTCTCAGCGCAAGGTCCTCCCAACACGACCTTATTGTATACGAGAGCCCGGGGACGGTGGCAGGATCGGGACTTGTCTAGCAATTCCTCCGAATCTCCTATCGCCCGCCCAACCAAGACCCCGCAGAACCGATTGCACTCTGCAGCTGGGCTTGAGGTTGATGTCCGACCGAGCTGTGAAGTTAAACTTTGCCCCACAGCCTCGACAACCGTGTAAGATGATTGGTTTCCTCCTCGACCGCACCACCTGGTAGCCTAGCCGACCTCACCTGACCGAGCACACCCTCCAACGCTTAGCATTAGTCTGCACCCCAGACGACATTAGCGCAGGCACCAGAGTATATGCGGCCCTCTTAGGCGAGTCGCGGGCTGCAAAGGACCCAGGGAAATCATATCATTATGCCCCTGTTGCGTTATCTTGCAGGAACGAATTTCTTCGAAGGGTGCGAACTCCTGAAAGAAACCTAGGGAGCTGTCCAGAGACGCATGTGCGATTCCGCGGTAGCATCTTCGGCATACATTTCGCCAAGCCAGTGTCCAGAAAAGCAGTCCCCTCCTGGTCGGTCCAGCTTCGTGAACCATCACCCCCTAGTCTCAGATTGACAGACGCAGCCGAGCCGTGGATCGTCGGCGGTGAGCCAAAAGACGACCACCCCAAGAGATGAAGACGGACAGGGATCATCGCTGCCATGCTACTTGGAGCAACCTTCAGACTTGCTTTTTCCACGACCATAGTCCGCAGCCACAAGACCAAATTAGACTGATCATCGCCACCAGCCTAACTCACGGTGCAGTGCCGAGCGGACCAACGTGCAGGACAGAGCACACAAATACGGCTTGCGCAAAGAATAGCAGTTTGCATTTCGATGAGCTGGATACATTCCCTTCAATATGCAGATCTTGGCGAAAAATGGCGAAACCACAGTCTGAGTCGCCCGGATCCCACCGACGAGGATGGAGGCGCCTCGGGAGCCTCTTGGGCTGCGGGCGAGAAGCCGCCACGCCCGTCGGTTCAACAACAAACATTCCTGACCAGGCCGGTCCCACATTCCGAGGTAATACTTGAATTTGAGGCTGGCACACCGGGTCTCGAAACGGCACATACCAGGGCGGGCCGAGGTCTTTCGGTAGTGGGTGCGTCCAAGCATCGTCAAGCCTCTTCACGGTGGCTTGTCAGCAGGTCTCGTCTAGCCAGACCTATGACCACGCCTTTCGGCAAGGCGGTCTGCAAGCTGGGGCGTTCATAGAGGCTGACATTCCGATGGCAAATGTGATCTCGTTTTGCTTCGGCTTCAGCGGCTCCAGCGGCATCCTCACATGTGTCGAGGCACATGCTTATCCCCTCTGATTCCCAATCGTGGGCCAATGCCTGCCTCGCCAACTTCTTTTCGAACTATTGACGACCTTGAGGAGTGCAGCGAAAACTCGGAGGTGTTACACGACGCAGATTGAATTGATTCGCCATAGTGAAAACGCAACCCATTCCCCAAACGCCAAGCCCAGAGTCAATGTGGTATTTACGATCGCAAAAAGAGCAAAAGGATGTGCCGCCCAATCTGCCCGAAGCGCAACAGCATTCGAAGTGTTCGCAAATGATTGACTGTCTATAGAAAAGTAGCGTTCGCGGAGGTTTTCCGCAGTTGTACGACCGCAGTTGTATTCTGCCCCTAAGCCTTGGGCATAGCAGGCACACAGATCGCACTGCCGACTCGCAACAACTCACAAGTTATCCCCTCGTTGGCGTCCTTTAGCTTCTCAACGTCGATGCCGTGCATGTTGGCGATGCTCCAGCACGTCTCGCCGCGCTGAATCTGGTGCCCATGGCTGCCGGGCCCGCAATGTGCCATATGCTCGGACTTGGCCATCCAGCCGAGGAACCAGAAGACGCCCATCAAAAACAGTGCAAGGATGAAGAAGAAGTTCAGCAGAGGCATCAGTTCGGCGCGCCAGTGCCTCTTCATGCCGTCGTCGGCCCATCTCTGGCTCAGGTTATTGCGTGCGGTCGCGTGGTCAAGGAAGGGCTGTGCTGCCTCGGTCTCGTCGTAGGGCGGCGGGGCGTCGGCGTCGCCGGCTTCGATGTCGATGTTCTCGAGGTTTGACGGGGGCTTGGGCGCGTCGGCGACCTTGGTCAGGTGGCCATAGCGGGAGCCTGGCGGACCCTCCCAGAGGCTGCCGTCTGTGTCGCGAAAGGTATAAACCTGGGTGTCTGCGTCATAACCAACGCGGACCATGCCTTCGGGCAGGCGCTCCTCGTCTGTGTCGAGTTCTGTGTAGCGGGAAGGCATCGTGGGCTGAAATGATCTGCGAGGATGTCTGTCTGTGTTGTCTGTAATCTGGTTGATGCGCTGTTGAGGGCGGAACGTGGTTTAAGCTCGGGTCTGAATATGGTGCTGTTGAGGTTGAGGTTGATGGAGGATTGTCAGATGAGGGAACAAAGGAGGCGATGCGTGGAGGATAAAAGGAGGTCGACTGGACGTGACGTGACGTTGGTTGGGGGTGGTGGAGCGTTTCAGTTGGGGTCTGCGCCACCGGCCGACCGATCGCCGCCGCTGCCAGGTGGACAAGCATGACGGGGCCGGTGATTAGTGGGCATTTTCATTATGCAGAACTCAATCCCAAATGAATCGATTCAAGGCACTTGGTTACTCAGTCTATCTACTCCGTACCTACGTACTGTTCACAATACCTGTCGGCAGCGTATGCCTGCCGTTGCGTCATTGCAGGTTGGCTCCTTCTCACTCCGTAATCTGTAACCGTAATGTGGATGGTTGACAGTCTGGCCTGTTCAATCCCCAGAGCTGCTGCATTCTCCACCGTTTGGTTTGACAAGGCTGGCAGTCTACCGCAGCGAGACACGGTCTATTGAATCATTGATGGTTGATGCTGGATGGCAATGGACGGTCCGGCGGTGCTTGTGCTTGCATAACTTTGACTTCCGTTATTACCTAACTTTCACAGGCTGATGGAGGTGGTGAGGGTTGCTCTCGGTTGGCTAGGGCGTGGATGGAGGTATCATTATTCCTGTGACCATGGATTTGTCTGTGTCTCGGTTCAGAAATACTGGCTTGCATCTCTTTTTAAGTTTGTCTCATTTCCATCCTCAATCTCTCACGCCCCAAGGTTCACTGAGCTCGAACCATGAGCTTCCGAGGTTGAGGGGCTGCAAGTCCAGCCTGCCTTCTATCCGTGCCGCCTGTCCCGAGCCGTTACGAGGCTAACATTGTCTCACCTTAATCCCACGTGGTTGTGTTAGAGTCAGCACACAACCGACATGATGGGTTCCTGCCGTCATCTCTCGACAGACATGTCTGTACATGAGGCAAGTGCCTCTCGGTCGCTTGTGCACTGCCGGCCTGCCTGGGCCAGTGATGGGGCCATTGATAGGGCGGTCCCTTCCAGTCTGGCCCCGGACAACAGAGGTGACAGTGCTTTCTGAAACGGATGCTGCTTTCTACGCTGCATGTACAGACCAGACATGAGCTGTTGCTCCTTCCTTCCTGTGACGGTCACCGTGGGACAGGGATCAAAGCTGCAGGCCTGACGTGTGCCTCTGCTCTGTTTTGCTGGGCTCTGGTTTTCCTGGGCAGTGAGCTTGGGCTGTGCTGACCTGGCCAAACATACAATCAGTTTCATTCATTCACAGCAGACAATTTAGTAGGACAGACAAAAGAGAGACTACCTCTTGGGCACCAATCTATTTGCCAGGTACAGTTCCTGGCCTGGATGTGGTGAAGTCAGGCTTTCAGGTCACACACACATCACGTTGCTGCTGCTGCTGGATGCCGCTGCCGCTGCCCCGCCCACCTGCCTCAAAATTCGGACTCTTCCATCTTATCGTCTCAGTCCGTTCAGTCCGTGTTCCTCCAACACCAACAGGTAACCAAAAGGCAGCAACGGAAGCCGCCAGGGACCTTGAAAGCAGCGGAGAGTACAGTGGTCAAGGTCGAGGTTAAAGGTCAAGTCTCACGTCTCATAAGGAGGCTGGATAGGTCCCTGGGCAAGGATTCAACTGCCGACGTCGCCGCTGCCTCTGCTTTCGTCTTCCCTGCTGCCCACCATCACGCCAAACGCGCCAACCACGAGCGGCCACACGCAGACCCAGGCAGTCCAAGATGCTGGGTGATAAGGAAATCGACGCCGCTGTTAATCAGCTGGCCGCATATCGCAAGGACAACACCCTAAACGACATACTGGCCCGCTATGAGACCCTCCTGGGCGACTACAAACGCCTCAAGAGCGACTACGAGGAGGAGCGCGAGGCGAGAGAGCGCTGGAAGCAGCAGGCGCGCGGCCAGGAACGTAATCCTTTCGTGCTTGTGCTTGTCGATGCCGACGGCTACGTATTTGATGATGACTGTAGGCTCATTTCACCCACCCTACCGTACCTACAACTCCCCAGTCTGCTGACCTTGGTCTCCAGTAATCGTCGCCGGTCAAGAGGGCGGCGCCCGAGCTGCCCAGCTGCTCAACGACACCATCAAGGCCAGCCAGAGGAGGAAGGGCTTGGAGCACTGCGAGACCATGGTCCGCGTCTATGCCAACGTCGCCGGCTTGTCCAAGGCACTCGCCAAGGCTAACCTCCTAGGTGCTGATAAACGCTCGCTGGCCCCCTTTATCGCAAATTTCAACAGGTCCTACGGCCTGACCGATTTCGTCGACGCCGGGGAGTTCAAGGAAAACGCCGACTTTAAGCTTCGCGAGATGCTCAGGCTCTATGCCGAGAATGCCCAATGCAAACACATCTATTTTGCCGCCTGCCACGACGCCGGCTACCTTTCACAGCTTACCGCCTACAGGGGCCATAGCGACCGCTTCACCCTCATCAGAACCTCCGGCCTCCATTTCCACGACGAGTTCACAAAGCTTGGCCTGGGCATCGAAGAGTTGCCCGGTGTCTTCCGCCCGACAGGCTCCGCAATGGATGCCTTGTATCCAAAGCCGCTGTTAGGGAAGCCTAACGCAGCTCCACTTCCACCCAGGAGTCAACCCACAGAGACGAGGGATATATGCACCTTCTACTCGGTTGGCAGGTGTAAGTACGGCGAGAACTGCAAGAATCTGCATGTTGGCCCCACTCCCTCGCCTCTTGCTCTCCGACCCTCGAAGCTGAGCCGGTCTTCCTGGCGGAATGGAAGTGAACCTTACGATACCTCCGACTATCCCACACCAGCTAAACCCAACGTCGCTTCCAATCGAAGCTACCTACAGCAGTCCGATCTCTTCGCCCAACTGCCGAAGAGGGATGAAATCCCAGACGGTCATGTCGCCGTCAACGTTTCGCAGCAGCGCCTAGACGCTTACATTCCCGTCCCAACCCCCGAGTCCGAGAATCGACTCAAATTCAGGTCCTCGATGCAGCGACTCTGCAATGCTAAACATCTAGCCGGTTCTTGTGCCAACCCGCATTGCGAGTACGACCACACCCCGCTCGACGAGGATCTCATCCCAACCCTCGAGTGGCTCGCCAGGTCGCTGCCCTGTCCCCGACGCGACAAATGTCGTAATGCGGCTTGCACCTCCGGCCATCTCTGTCAGAAGCCGGACTGCAAACTCAGAGGCGGCAAGGGCTTCTGCAGGTTCCCCTGGGCCTTGCACTATGATGACCTCGCCGTTGACCGTTTTGTGTCTGCTATTTCGAATAGACAGTCGATTTCACAGCCCGAGCGGTCTGCCGCGCCTTCACCATCCGATCACGTAAACGAAAACGGAAACCGAGACGAGTGCGCCGACGAAGAGGAGGAAGAGGACATCTCCAGCCCTAATGGCGGCATATCAGTAGGCACATTGTGAAACTATTGCATCAAAGCGTCGAGCAGAAGGACAGTGACATTTATGCTCATATGGGTCAGGCTCGGGCTGCGTGTCAGATAATCCTGGATTGGTTATCGTTTCATCAAGAGTCGGACCATCTTGGACCCACAACTATCCCGAGGAGAACCTCTGGGTGAACACCAAGGTATCCTGAAAGAGTGACTACTTCCTTGTAGTCTTAAAAGGAGTGTTGACTTGACAACGGAGAAAGAAAAAAGGAGAGGCATTGTAAAAAGGAAGGAGGGAGATCCAGGTGATTGGAATGATGCGAAGAGCTCAACGACGAGAAAGGACGACGTGTTGGAAGCAGAATGACTGACGATGTGACTCGGTCTTCTCAATGGGAAATGTCTAGGTTCCGTCACAACGAGTGTTTTTATCGGAACTTGAGTCACGCTTGGGATGATATCGCTTGCGCATATGATGAAAATGGGCCACGTGGCAGGGACTTGTCTCATTATTATCACTAAAAGAAAAAGAAAGAAGTACGGGCTGTGGGATTTCCCTGGGAGAGGGGGCTTCTCTTAAAAAGCCAAGTTCGCATCGAGCGCTTTTCTTGGCCCAGTGGCTAAAGTTTGTTTGTCTATGAACACTTAAGCGGGGTGATGGGACGGCGCAAGAGACCTCGGTGAGGTGATCAGTTATAAAGATAACGCAGTACTCAGATTGTATTATGGCTGCTATTTGTTTTCATCGTTCCGTCATCATGGGCTCTTATGGTTCTCGCAAACTCGTCTAGGCAACCAGGTGGTCTTCGCCATGACTACTCCCTTGCAAATGTAATTCCCTGGCTGCCGTTGTCTTTTCTCAGAGCCAGACTCCAGCCTCTGCATGATCTCAATATGATGAATCTGCATCTAAGCTAGACACCGCCACCAATTCTGTCTTCATTTCTCGGCTGAGTACTTGGCATCCAGCTCTCGTCAACGGTACCTCCAAGTGGATGGAGATTCGGAAAACTTGCTTCCTATATTGGGACTTCCTGATCGGCCTGGCACATCCCGAATCCTACTATCCACCAATGATCCAGGCCATATACGTCGAGATTATCATCCTTGACCGAGTAGACCGGGCCCTCAGTGAGCGTGTCCCACAGCGGATAGTCTTCAGGTTCCTTCACTTTCGATTTCATGCACAGCTTCCGGTATTTCCTTAGCTCTTTCACAGCTGTTCCAATTTCGCTCCCCAATCGGAACGTAACACTGAACTCATCATCCCCGAGGGAGAATTCCTCACTGGAGTTTTCCAGACTCCGGTTGCGCATGAGCTTGAGCCACTCCCGGAATTTTCCCTTGTAAATGGTGGGAAAATAGATAGCTAGCTGCTTGAAATGTGGGAAGAACTCCAGGATGTAATGATCTGTGTCATCAGATTCTCGAAAGTCGAATGCCACGGCGAGTGGTTCGCGAAGTTTGCGGGGAATGTCCAGGGGATGTGCCCCATTGTAACCCGCTTCGTAGCAAAATGACCAGGCTTGTCGTTCGTCAATTGCGACATTTGTAACATGCTCAAGGCCATGCAGAGGTTTAAGCGCCCAAGGGTGTTGCTTCAAGTCCCATAAATGATCGAAGCCAAGGACATCTAGTTCGGGGTTCCACCAGGTTCCAGTTTCGTGGCTCTTGTCAAGTCGACCGAAAACGAATGAGCCGTGTCGGAGAGCAACGCTGCGGGATTCCTTGCAAATTGCGAGGAGAGTCGGGATGTCCAATCTCATCCAAGAACCTTCAGAGTCGCCAAAATCCCAGTCGTAGACTCTGAAGTACCATCTGCCTCGGCGTCCCTTAATCTTCGAGGAGCCGCCCTCGCGGTGGCTGGCCCGATCCCTTCCATACCATGCCCGCGCCCGCAAGACTCGTTTCCCAGGAAGTAACAGCTCCCAGATGATTATGCGTAGCTCAGGAGGGAGACGACACAGTCCTTGTTGAGTTTGTACCACTGCAGGCCCGCCGGCGAGGAGATTCGACCCATCGGAACCTTGGCTGGTGTCAGACGGGGCCGAGCCGTCGATGTAGACCATAGTCAACTTGGGATGATTGATGTTCTCGCCTGCCTCATCATCAATGGACTCGGTGTTCGGGTTATCTAGCTCGTGGTCGACATAGACGATGGTCAGTTTGTCGCGGGTCTTGGGTACAGCATCAGGGATGGTCTCGGTGTCGCCGTCGTCGCCGCTTCCGTTGGTGGTTGAATTCATGGCCGACTGGTCACTGAGCCTTGCTCAAATTGATCAACGGCAATAATCCGGGTAAGTCGACCAAGAAAGTGACCGGTGACTGAGAGGCCTTGGGGGACCTTGATCGCTCGAGACTCAGAGCCGCGTGGCTGCCACCCTTTGGTGGTTTCTGCGAGGTTGACGTCAATGGTGAGCCCAAACGAAACTGGGGAAAGGTCGAAGAAAGGTGGAAGGAACCACAGAATGAACGCAGATTGTCTCTACTGGGAGCTTCATGACTTGCCTCTGACTGGTTGGGAAAGATTGCGAGGTGATGCCCCGAGAAGCTGCGATAACGTTGCGAGCCCTGAAGGTCGTCCACTGCCTAAGAAAGCTTGCGAGTTGTATCTGGCAGCAATCGAAAAACTGTAAGAGAGCCATAAAACGAGTGACTCGAGGTCTTTTTGCGTTGTTGTTCTTCGTGCACAGTCTCTGGTTTGCTCGAGACGGTTGGCGGGTGGCAGCCTTAATGTCCAATTACAGAGTTTGCGAGTGTTTTGGAATGTCATGTGGCGAGGCGGCCCAAAGTTTTGCAAAAAGGAAGTTGATGGTTTCCATTAGCCACCTCCAATGGGAAATACGCATCTATCTTGCACTACCTCCAAGGCTTCAAATATTTGTTTTGTTGGGATGGGGTGATGTCAAGTAGCTCGATCTGTCTTGAGGCATACAAACCCATATCAATCGGGCCCGACTGAGTCCAACTACCACGAGCTGCCGAAGTGGTCTCTAGAAATTTGATACTGCTAGGTCCCCCTTCAAGCGCTCACCATTGCCAAAGCTGGGTTCTGTTTCCAAAGCCCCCTTCCTCCAGCGATATTTGATCCTTACAGCTCAAAAGACTTCAGTAGATGTGTCTTCCGGTCTTACAGGCTCCCTGAATTGTGCCTCTCGAGACTAGCGAGCGCGGACGTGGATCACAGAAACTATGGACGCCCATAAAACAAGCAGCCTAGGGCGTGGTACTCAACCCCTGACGTGATCTGGAAGTTTAATGTTGAGTCGCATCTGCCAGAGACAACCTTGGAAGTTCTGGGGCGTCAAGATATCGTTGCCAGCTGCGTCGGACACTAGCTTTGAAGACTTTTCGCCCAGGAAGGAGATGTCTCCGGATAGTGAGCCCCCATTCGACCGGTAGGATCATTGACCGGCACAGGCCCTTTACGTCCAATGAAAAGACAGACATTGGCCATTGCGAAAACCTTTCTTAAAACAGGGACGTATTGTATTCTCCAAGTCATCTGTTCATGCTACCAAACATACGTTGGGGGAGAGGTTTTCGATACACATAGGAATTGGATGGATTCAGGCTGCCACTCGAAATTGAAGCTATGAACTGATATCTTGGTATCAAATGAGGATACTACGTCAAGTACGCAACTCCCAAGCTCATCTATTACCTTCGTTGAAGCAAGTGTTCCAATTGTTCGCCCATGTCTCGTGCAGTGCGGAAGTGCTCCAGACGGTTCCCGAATGCCCAGTATGCCAAGTATAGCTCAAAAGAAGGGAACGTAGTCCTGATTCATGTCTTTGAAAAACGCGAGCCTTGAAGCGTGCACATACTCATCTTCTCCTTCACACGATGCACCTCTGCGGAATACAGGTCCAGGAATGTCTAATGTTTCCTCCAACAAGTAGTCCATGTCAATGACGTGTCGATCGAGCGGGCTCTGCTTGCTTTGCGCCCACAGACTCCCTAGTCGAGCCGGCTTTCGCTTAACTTCATCCAAATCGTCATTGAGGAAGTCGAAATCGACTCGAACATCCGGAAAGTCATCATCGTCGAGTCCTCCATTTGGATCTTGCAACAATCTGGTAAAGAGCACTGAGAGATTGCCGGGGTGAATGCCATTGAAAAGAAAGAACTTGAAAGACGGCGAGTCGTCTGGGCAGCAGAATCTGACCCCTACGGGATGTCCACGGCTACCGCGGGTGATGTTACCGACATCGTATTCTGGGACATCTTCTGGGTAAATCGGATTGAAAGAAATCCATCGGGCCAAGTCCTGGTCAATGCTAACATTCTTGACGTTTCCCAAGCCCCTCAGTCCCTCCAAGACATTCCATTCAAAGCGCACATCCCACTTGTGGGTGAACAGGAGGGTGTCAACTTTGGGATTCCACCACAGCCCTGATTCTGTCGGGCCTGTACTGAAAATGAAGTCTCCGTTGCGCAACATGAAGTGGCGCGTCTCCCGGCAGACCTGTGTAAGGCTAGGCTGTTCGGCCCCCCAACGGAAAGAGAGGACCCAGCAGCCCGATGAGTGATCAAATCGGCCCCCTCGGCTGTAAGATCTTCTTGCTGGGGAGCGCATACCCCCAGATGACTTGTCGTAGCTCTGGAGGTAGGATAAAGATGCTGGTGGGTTGTCTTGTAGGTTCAGTGATAGGCGCCAGTTCGAGGTGGTGGTCGCCGGAGCCATCGCGAGACTCCATCGCGGACTGGGGTGGTCATGAGCTGTTGGATGTTTTCGTGGGGCTCTGTGGCGGCTCACTGTCCTCCTTCGCCAAGCAGGATTCGGAGGGTGAAAGTGTGAAGGTTGAAGAGGTTCTGAAGAAGTCGGACAGTGGTGTGAGCAAGTTCAGCTCATTCATGAAGTGGGGGAGCGTCGAGAAGGGTGGTGTCTGGCTGCGGGCAGTTGCAATCCAAGCCTCATCCGTGGTAGGAAGGAAGGAGCGGTTGAGCTTGCTTCTGGGCGAGTTCCCCTGGCGTTCCGTATTACTCTCTGGCCGTTTGGGCATTCCACCGTTACCTAAAATCGCTTGCGCTGCGATCGACGTCTGTTTGTCATTCCGCTCATGCGCAAGGCCTCAAGTGAAGTTTTCTAGGCCACTCGCCGAAGGGCCACTTCATCAAGACTGTAGGCGATGATGCTGCCAAAGTGGACCTTTGTATCTAAAGTGATTCAATTTATGCAAACATACCCGTTGATCTTGCTACGCACTAGATACCGCAAAACCAGCGAATGTGAGTGACAGTGAAGCAAAACATCGTGGCGTGCCACCTTTTCAGTCCACTTTCAGATTAACTTTGCACTGCACGCCAGCTTTCTGCATCGGCCAGCGGCTGCGACAACCTCGTTCCTCTCAACATTTCAACGCAGAACCGCCTTTCAAGAGCTGCTCCACGAGACGAGATGACACCACCAAGCAATATGAGCGCCGCGATTGGTGATTCTGGCAAAGCCATCGCCATACAGCAGGTATGCATCTCACCTTCGAGCCACTGTAATCCCATTTAGCCTTCCGAAAACACTGACCTCACATCAAGATGCAAATCGCACTTGGCCCGACAAGCCTCTTCCGTCTGCCGCCCGAGCTGCGCCTAATGATCTGGAAGCAACTCTTGCCCGGCCGCCGAGTCTTCAAGGCGAGAACCTCCGGTGCCAGCCTGGATCCGCGTCGTGGTGACGACCGCCGGTTCGTCTTCGGCTTCGACTCCCAAGCCTCCCAGCCCATCCTCTCCCAGATCTGTGCAGAATCTCGTCAGTGCCTGGCGGACCATGGACAGGGGCGGTACATCTTTGGGCTGGGAGGTGAGGCCGGGCTCTGGTGGGGACCTGAGGACGTGCTCCTTTTTGACCGGGAGTGGTGGCTGAGAGAGGCCACACCCTCACTTGAGGGGCTAAAGGGTCTCGGTTGCGTCAAGAACATCGCGCTCGATGCCGACCAAGCCAGATACATCTACTACGAATACGCACTTGTCGAGGACGACAACAACAACCAAGACGGCAGTGACGATGACGACCATGAGGATGGCGATGACGAGGCCACCGACAGCCATGCCCAGCCAACCACCACTGAGCCTGAGGCTCCTCAACCGCAGAGCATCACTCTCGGGTACTTGAGCTGCTTCGACAACCCTCACTTCCTGGAATACTTTCCGGCCCTGCAGAAGCTGATGGTTGTCTTCGAGAACAACGTTCAGTCGGTTTGCGGGTGCCCATGCTATTGCTCGGCAGCCGTCGCCTATAGATGCCCGATCTCTCAATTTCTCGAAAATGATCGTGCCTACAACTATGTCACATTTGGTCGTGACAGTACCAGCATGGATGACGCGGTGCGCGAAGTGACGAAGTTCAGGCGGCTCTGGATGCTGTCCAAAAACATGAAGTACGACCATTGGGCGCACTGTCATTACGATAACAAATTCAGCGATTCACATCGTTTGTACGACTTGTGCGTCGATGAGTCACTCACTGGACCTGCCTACGAGCCTACGAGGGTTGGTTTCGCCGACATGATGGACAATGAAGAGTGGGCTCTTTGAAAAGAGACAGCATCCGCGAGGGCATATTGGTTGGGGTCATTGGGCATCTGGAAATCATCAGAATTGAATGGCGAAAGAGTCATTGAAAGGAGGTCAGTCGACAGACACTTGAGATGAGACTTCTCAGATCACAATCCTAAGGTACGAGAAATCGACACACCGACACAGAGCTAGGTGTTGCCGAACGATACCCAGCGGTACAGTGCCACCTGCAAACTGAAAGTGGTGGTTTGATAACTGCGGCTTGGAATAGATCTCTCCAGAAGCAAAGGAGGGCAGGACATCGATCGCAGGAATGAAGAACCGAGGACAAAAAATGCGGTGAGAGATAGACAGTCATAAACAGCTGTACGTTGAAAGGAAAAATGGTGAATTGCGAACCGGCTTGTTTTCGTCGATTCATGACATTGGTTTCCGTATATTGTCTCCGACTGTGAGGTACGCTACGGGGCCTGAGACTGAAGACACGGGTCATGCCACATTCACCATCTGAACATCCTCGCAGATAACATGTCTTCAATCCGACTCAGCCCCGCGTCAAATAACCGAGATTGATGTAGGTTCGGCTGAGGCTCAATAAGTAGGTAAATACGTGAGCGGTTTCGCATTACTAAGCTACTGTCATGAAATATTCTATCAATCATGGTCATACGTGGATGCCCAAACTGGAGTCGGCTCCAAGATTTTGGAGGATATCAAATCCGAGATTGGTCCCGAAGCGGGGAATGGCCGTCCGCGACGTCCGCTACGTCAAGGCCACCAAAGTCCTTCTGCAGTACAAGACCCGGTGGAGGGAGAAGGTCTCCAGCGGAGCCGGGCTTGGCCATGAAGGCGGGCTTGTGAACGACCTGCCCATCCGCTACACCGTATTGCCCAGTACGGCGGGAAACGAGCAGTTTGCCCACTCGGATCGCGGTGTCATTATGGCGGCCTGTACCTTCGAGCAGAACGCGACCATCCTGGAGGCGCTATACCCGTAGCGCAGGGTCCAGTTGGCGGCCGAGAAGCTGGACCGCATCTTCCCGGAGGCGGCCAAGCTGAACTTCCTGGAGGTTGGGGTGTCACAGGTATTCCCGGCGGAAGAGCTGGCAGGCGGGAGCGCGTTCTGCTACTTTAGGTCAACGTAGAACTCGCAATTCCTGTCCACAATGCGCGCGCCCGATTGGGACGGGCGAGTCTTTTTCGCGAGCGCAGGTCAGTTTCACCCACGGGTGGATCCAGGGAGTCATCGACGCCGGGCTAACATGCGTGCAACAGATCTGGGATGTGGCCATGACCCCAAAAATTCAGTGAGAGGGCATCAAGGCTCATTACGTGTGTATTTGTTGGAGAGCCACCACATGCCCTACTCTGTATTTCCTTTGTCTCGAATCATTCTTTCAAAAAATCGGAAGATTTTATGACCAATGGAATCAGAAGTACCCCCACAGTCTCTTCAGGTGATAGCAAACCATGAGGCTCGACCAGGAAATGTCCGGATTATATCTAGGTAGGATGGATGTCGTGTTCTTGGTAAGTACATTATCCATATTGGTTAGCCTCCAAACCTAAACGACAAAGGATACGGAGATCAGAGTCGATGCAGACGGTAATTGGCAGCCGACTAGCTTTGCGACCTACCATAGAGTATAATTTGCGTGTCAGGCCCGTATAGGCGACAGGCTGTATCAAAGATGTTCCTCGTTGGCTGAGGCGATGGAAAGTATAAATGCTGACGATGGAGACGACATGGGGTCAACAGGTCAGGTCAGGTCAGGTCAGGATCACTCGCCAAGCTACAGGTTGAGTAGGTAGACGAGGGGCCCCTGCCCAAAATGCGGGCCGTGAAGGCTTGTCCACGGCTGCAAGACCACGAGTACCAAAGTAGCCAGGTACCCAAGTAATTCTGGTTCTCCAACAGACATACCTGGCCTGTGAATCACTTCCTCTTCAAGCGCAGCAGATCCACTCGACGTTTGCTCGTCCCTGTTTCGAATAGAACTGTGCCGTGCGGTAGATCAGCACCGGGGCACATTCATCTATGGCCTTCTTCTCTTCTTCACGACTTGCTACTGTCGACGGCTTGGATGGGCGTACTACAGGAGAGCAGTCCGCGAAGCTGCACCTCGTGCAACCCGTCTAACTGAAGCAGCAGTCCCATGGACACAGCATCCTCGGCCCACACAGTTCCACCGCATCGCATCTACTGGACTACCTGAGCTCTTGGTAGTGCAAAGCGGCCGCAGCTTCAGCTACTCTTCGACCCACGAACCCACCACAGCCCGCGTTGGGCATGCGCCTATTCTCCCCGCGCGTGGCCGCGGGTCGGCTGTCGAAGCATCCCGTCTACATCGCCCTGGCTTTGGTCGCGCTCATCATCTTCCGAACATTCCTACCCTCTTCCGCTTCCGGCCCTCCCTCGAGATACTTCTCCGCCCTCCACAGCATCAAATTCAAACCGTCCGCCTTCAATTGGACGTCAGCAGAACTCTTCTTCCCGCCGAAGACTCCTCTCGCCCCGTTGCCTACTGGCACTCCCAAGACGTTCCCCCACGTACAATACAACTTCGGCTCTCAAGGCAGCGCTGAGAAGAACAAAGTTGCCGAGGGGCGCAGAAGAGCCGTCAAGGATGCCTTCGTCCGCTCCTGGTCGGCGTACACGAAGCAGGCATGGCTTTGGGACGAGCTCGAGCCCGTGTCAGGCGGCGGCAAGAATACGTTTGGCGGCTGGGGAGCTACCCTTGTCGACAGCCTCGATACCCTCTGGATAATGGGTCTCTTTGATGAGTTTCACGACGCCGCCAAAGCCGCCGCCCAGCTTGACTGGTCCAACACCACCGACAAAAGCGCGAACCTGTTCGAGACTACAATACGTCATCTGGGGGGCCTCCTGAGCGCCTACGACCTGAGCGGGACACCCGCGCTGCTGGAAAAGGCAAAAGAGCTTGGTGACATGCTATACATGGGTTTCGATACTCCCAACCGTCTGCCAGGATTTTGGCTCGACTATGAGAACGCCCGTAATGGCCGCCAGGTTGCTGGGACCCATGATCCAAGCGCGTCTCCGTCCTCTTTGGCGCTCGAATTTACAAGACTCGCCCAACTGACCGGAGACGACAAATATTACGATGCTATCGACCGTGTGCGCGCGTTTCTGGCCCGCACCCAGGACGAGTCTCAGCTCCCTGGCATGTGGCCTGTGGCCCTGAACTTCCAGCAGGAAGAAGTCATGTCCGACAACAGCTTTACTCTTGGCGCCCTGGCCGACAGCCTATACGAGTACCTTCCCAAAATGTTCATTCTTACAGGGGGGCTGGAACCTTCTTACGAGCAGATGTATCGCAAGTCCATGGATGTTGTTGTGAAGCATATCTTGTTCAGGCCGATGCTTCCAGACCAGGACGATATACTGTTCGCAGGGAATGCGCACGTGAGGCAAGACGGCGTCGAACTGGATCCCGAGGGTCAGCATCTAGCTTGTTTTGTCGGCGGCATGTTCTTGCTCGGAGGCAGGACATTCGGCATCGAACCTCACATCCGCATCGGCGAGCGTGTCACGCGTGGCTGCACCTGGGGCTACGATGCGTTTCCGACGGGTCTCCTACCGGAGTTGTTTGGCCTCCTTCCGTGCCCGTCGCTGGCGCCCTGCGAATGGGACGAAGATAAATGGTCCAACCAGGGGAACCAAAATCTCAAGAAGGGTTTCAAGCACGCGCGGGATCCTCGCTATATTTTGCGCCCGGAGGCGATCGAAAGTGTCTTCATACTATACCGTGTCACCGGGCAAGAGGAGATCAGGGACATCGCGTGGACTATGTTCCAAAGCATCATGCGCGCCACCGAAACTCCTTTAGCGAATTCTGCTATCAGGGATGTTACTGTCTCAGGGCCAACGGACAAGATGAACTCGATGGAGGTATGTGCTAACGTTTCCTTGGCTTCTCTAACTTGGTCCCTAACATGCGCTTGCAGAGCTTCTGGACGGCCGAGACCTTGAAGTACTTTTACTTGATCTTCTCCCCCCCAGACGTCATCAGTTTAGACGAATACGTCTTCAACACCGAGGCTCATCCCCTCAGACGGCCTCGGTCGAGGCCTTGAACGACGGGCGTCGGAAGCACTTGGAACGATGATCATAGTAAATGCTATATAACAACATATCACACCATGTGTGGTGGGCCTATCTCCAAACTCGGGTATACCGACCCACCCAGAAATCTAGCTGATGTCTTTCTCACCTGCCAATCCGGCCCTGAGTCCAGGGCATAGTTTGGCAGACGGACGACTTCCTCCAAGTGACTGACAGACCTTACCCCTGTTCAAAAAAAAGGGCAAAAGGGGGCCCCTAGTCATCACAGACAAACTGATGAGTTGCTTTGCTGTGATGATAGATACAGCAAGTCGCGATCTTGTCGTGCGAGGTCGTCACTTTACTGGACTGGGTGTGGTTGCAGAAGTGACAGCGCATCCAGCGCGTCTTCAACGTCAACCATTATTATATCAGCATCAGCAGGCTGGTTCAGGACTTCCCGCTGGGTAGCACTTGGGATCTGCCCCGCAGATACTACCATCTGCTCCTGTGCCTCATCGAACTCGTTGCCCTGGCAGGCTGAATCCTCGGGTACTCTGCCAGGGATTTCATCCTCGAAACGCACCTTCTTCTTAAGTAACCCGGGAATTCGGGCGCGAGGAGTGCCTGCTGTGGAGAATCCCAGATGATCTTGCGGTGATGTCGGGAGGAGCAATGCTAGAGCTTTCAACTTACGCACTCTTCCTGCGCTGCTGTGCCTCGGGTGTTCCATCTTGTGAAGACTGTACTGTATCCGTGTTCAAGCTGTTTCGCTCCTGATGTATGAAGCGGTTCTCCAAAGCGCCGTATTGAAAAATGTACCTCACCTGGCGCGAGGATTGTTCGGTCTTGACGTCTTTGACTGCGTCTTTGACTGCGTCTTCCGCCCCTCTCGTGCCAGATGCACTCTTATGGGTTGAAGTGCCCTTTTTGCCCTTTTCGGGCTGCCTCGCAGCCTTCGCCCTTGGTCGCTTATGCAGTGGCTCCCCCGCCGTCGCCTCGTCGGTATCATCCAAGTGTCTCTTCTGGCCGTGTTCCGACTGCAGCCCCGTGAAGAGGGTCAGGAATCTGGCCCGTGGCGTTGCCCTTGGATGGGCTTCCGGCACTGAGGCCATGCAATAGCTGGCGTTGGCGGGTTCAGACGCAGGACACGGGTTTGGATCTTCTGGGGTGTCCTTTTATGCCCACAAAATGCAATATACCGGCGGCGTATTTGAAGCTAGGAAGGCGCGATTGTGGTAGGGCCATTAGACCAGAAGTCCAAACGCGCCTGAAGATAGTGCCTTTGATGCAAAAGCCCAAGTCCCACATGCAGTGTCTCTGCCAATATTTGAAGTACCTAGATACATGGTCACCCTCATTTTACACAACTGTTGCCCGTCACATATAGGCCGAATTTGTGTACTATTGTTCCATCGGTCGACATTTGCATGGTCTCCACTCCTTATGATGTTCAATTATCCGTATTCACGACTTCAAGTCCTCCTCATGAATTCTTTGAACATCTGAAAGTTTTCTAAAGCCTACATGCCTTTCTGAAGCCATTTGGAGCAGAATAAGCGCAATCTCTTTCTAGGGTCCTAGAAAACTAGTCGCCTATATCTCAGCAACTTTCAACGCTACGACATGAGCGCCGGTCTCTCAAAACTTCCCCATCCTGCGGAACCGTTGGACGCATCAGCAGGGAACAACCACTTGAGGGTGACACATTGTATCGAGATTGGGAGTCGCAAATCCACGTACCATAAACTCCTGATCCGCTCGATGGCATCTGTAGCAGGACCACAGCAAAAAGGCCGAAAAGAAAATTGGCAGCAGTATAGCTACGGCCATCCAGACCGGCTCAATACCGTTGCTATCCGACATGGTGTCTCTTTTTGGTAATATCAGTGGCATGTTGGCGCGTCTTGCATAGAATAAAAGACCAGTAGATCGTGTTGCGTTTTCTGGAAATTCCAGATAGAGAGACGTTCAGCTCTGAATAATGGAGTGATCGGTGGTGGCAGTGGACGACGGGAGACAGCTATAGGTATTGAACTGCAACGAGTCTGAAAAGCAAACCGGCTTGTGTCTCACTGATCAAGTTTCGACTTGCCCTGAAAACCCTCATTGAAACTTCATGGCCGCTGTGCTTCCCGTGTCCAACAGTCTGGTCACTGGGCAAACAGCAACATCCGAAAGCCAAACGCATCTGCGGCATATACCACACAGTCCTCATACGCGTACTTGGAGTCTAAAGAGCCATCCATGTTCTTGGTGTAAAGCCTAGGCATGCTACGTCACTGATGTTTGCACAAGGAGTGGTCAGCATCACCAAACATCGCGAATTTTTGAGTGATGGGAAATTACGAGAAGTGTGGAAACGCACATAGATCATGGTTTCCACGGAGCCCTTTGGCTGGTGATTATCGCTCCCGTATTAACCTGAGTAAGGCTGCTATCAACTTGGAAATGCTTCGCGAATCCGATGTGATTACCCCGACCGCATGACTGATTAAAATACGGTGAGATCGAGATCTTAATGGCTCATTGGTGATGGAGTGCGAGGATCAAAGGGGGGATTAAGTCTACCTGGGCAGCAAGCGGCACACTACGCGAATATGAAAAGCAAGTTTATCAAATTACTTTCGAATTTGTGGAACTTCGATCATGATAAAGGTTTTGATTATACCTGAATAGACTATGAGTAGGGAGATTTAATGGCTATGGGATAAACAAGTGATTGGTGCCGAATACATATTAGAGTTCCCAGTCCCTTAAATTATCTCAATGTCGTCAGAATTATACACATAAGTAGAGTGCGCTTTTCCATAGCTGACCGAGCCTATTATAAAATTCTTTCGACTTCTTCTTAATGCAGTTCAGGATAATCAGGAAGCTTCCAATCTCCGGCGAAATTATCTGATGAGAAGCGCTCAATGAGCTTGTCGATGCGGAGGGTGCTGATGACCTTCACGACGAACTGAAGGAACCACACGCCCCATTCGGTTTCGGGATACGCGATAGATGGAACACCCCTTGCCAGCTCCTGCGCTTTGTCCACACATGGGCGAAGGACCTTTTCGTAGGATTCGAGGGCTTTATCGACTGCCTGGTCAGGGTCTTTGCTGCTCTCGAGGTGCTTGGCCAGCTCGCCGCCGAGAACATATGCGCCGATGAGACCGAGCGAGGTGCCCTTCCCAGTCAAGGGTGAGGGACAATATCCTGCATCCCCTACCAGGACAACGCGGCCTCGAGACCACTTGTCCATCTTGACCTGGCCAATCTTCTGGAAATAGAAGTCATCCGCCTCCCGGGAGTTGAGCAGGCCGTCTATGAGCCTCGGGGTTTCCCAGTCGCCGTCCTTGTACATATCAGCCCAGATCTGCTTCTGCTTCGCCACGTCGCCGCTCTTGAGAGCATCCTCCATCGCATGGTTACCGCCGTTTTCGTAGTAGCCGAGGTAGACCTGCATAGTCTTCGGGTTGTCGACCCGCGTGGCCACGGCACGACGACCGGGCAGGTGGAAGATCTTGGCCGTCATTGTATCTTGTTTGCCTTTCGGCACGGTGAAGTAGGAGAGGTAGAGCTGTAGGAAGTTGAATGGATCCTTCGCATCAGGACCCCATGCCTTCCTCCTCGTCCTGGAGCTCTGGCCGTCCGCACCAACCACCAAGTCGAAGTCGTCCTCCTTGCCGTCCGAGAACTTTACGCGCACCCCACTGCCGGTCTGTTCAAGGTCTTCAACGGAGTTCCCGAAGATGTAATTGCACTTGTCCTTGGTCAGGTCGTACAGGATGCGCACCAGATCGCCCCTCATGATCTCGAACTCTGATGTGAGGCTCTGCCTGCCCTGACCGGTCTTGTTGGCCCCAAAGAATGCCTGTCTCCGGCCATTCTTGTCGACAAACTCGGCGCCCTCCTCCTGGACGACCTTGGCTCTGACGGCCGACTCAATACCCATTTTGCGCATGACGGCTACGCCCTCGCCTCGAAGGTCTATCTGCTGACCAGAAGCACGCAAATCTGGCGCTCGCTCCACGATGGTGATGTCGCACTCCACCCTTGAGAGCCAATGGGCGAGTGCAGGGCCAGTGATTCCCCCTCCGACGATGAGGACTTTGAGCTGTGCCATGATGAATGAAAGCCGTACAGGACGGCCTGAGACTTGATTGAGTCAGAGCTGATTGGTTTCTCTGAATGAAGCACCGCGATCACATCCCTCTCCTTAGCTGCATCACGGGGCAGTTCCCAAGTATTTATGAGTGTCAGATAACATAACACGGTCCCAAGGTGCTTGCTGGTCGGCGGGTCGGCCAGGCCGCTTCAGGCCAAGGGTGCTGGGTCGGACATCGGAGGAGCAAGGCACCGCTATCAAGGCCGAGGCCGAGAAGCAACTCAATCCAATTGCTTCGACGACCCATACGCCCATTGCACGTCACCATTCTGCATCCTGCATCCTGCAAGCTAGCTAGGCTGGATGTGTACTAAGTCACGCCAATGTGTCATGTTCAGTGGCCAGGCGCTGTCGCTGGTCCATGACGCAACTGCATATAAGCACTGCATATAAGCACTGCAGCGAGCCCACGCCCAGCCACCGGCGGTTGATTGCAGACGCGAGGTTTCAGCCGCAACTCGGGACTCCGGAGAGCCCGGGCCCGGAAACTGCAGGTAAGATGACCTCGTCTGAAAACATCATACAGTATCGACAATGCATTGACACAAACAACATATGACTGCGAGCCTGCCCGTAGGACAAAATGCGGTGGTAATGGATCAACCTTCTGAGCAGGTTCCAGCTTCACAACCTCTGCTTACAGTCTTGCATATAAGTAAATGTGAATCTTGAAAAGTAAAATTACTGCAATACGCTCAACGCCTCGCCAGTTCTGTAAACTGATACAGCTTCCAATGCGGCTCAATGGAAGCTCATGTATGTTCAGCTTCGCAGTCGCTCTTTGTTGACATCCAGGGCTGCGAGCAAGTCTCTCAAGGACGTATTTACTATGCCCGTCCTCTTGTCCATCAAGTCTACCAACTCTAGCATCGCGTTATGAAGTGTCGAGAGGATTTTCACTGTGTACTGTAAGGACTCACTCTGCTACAGGATAATAAGCAGAAAGTACCAATTCCTTGTGGCCAAGCCGGGCCGTTTCAGCCATGCGACGACCCAATAGCATGCTGCTGAGAACTACCCGTGCCTGGGAATCACAATTGAAACGTAATGCGCAAGGCTCGTCAGCTTCACCTTCATCGCCTGAGAGTAGGCAACGTCAACATGATTATACAATACCAAGGCAGAACAAAAGCCCCGGAATTTGCTTTAAATATCTGTCTGGAAACAAAGGCTTATATGTCTCCTACTTCTCCAGGATACGTACTTAGATATGGGGCGGTACACTCTGTCTGGCGTCAAGCACTGGCTCGGCCGACTGTACTGACATAGAGATCCGAAACACTAATTTTTACAAGGGACTGGAGTCAACGTTGGTGGTATGTCTGGACCATGGCATATTGTTCCGGAAAGCCGCGAATTTACAGTATTTCCTGTAAATTTCGTGGTACCAAGGGGAGTCAAACAGGAGTGTCTCTTTCCTACTCAAATTCAAGTCAAAGTTTCCACATCAGATTGAGTGACTTCGCAGCAAACTACCCAGTATGGTGTGGTCCAACGTCCGATGGGAGGAGTCAGGCTTCAACTATTCCAAGTATAGGTAGCTTCGACCTGTCCACCAAAACTAGAGGTTTTAGACCTAGCCATGGCCCGAAATGGGGCTCGATTTTTACCATGTCTCTTGGAGATGTGCTCGGAATATTTTCACAAGCAGCAGACAGAGACCAAAGTTTCAGAGCACCTATCCAGAACTTAGTGGACTTCAGGAGTTGTAGAATTCAAGATTTCACTGACAGTACAAGTCTACGTGCAGTGGCATCTTGAGCCTTTTGGTAGCCAAACCATCATAGTGACCGGAGAAGAAGACAAGGTGACGGGTGTAGAATGACATCCGTGATGCCTGTTCCGTGTAAATTTCTCAACCCTGAAGTAGGCTGACAGATCTCAACGACCGCTCTAGAGCTCGGTTCTTCCGCCATACAAATATCATAGCTAGTTGAACGCCACGCGGCTACTTTCTCTTATCAAATTACCACGTAATGCCCCATATTGCGCTCCGTCAAGGCTCCTCAGACCAGTCTGCGATGGCTGAGTCAAACGCCTCGCCGATCTTCTTCCCCAGCTTCCTCCCGATACCCTTTCCAACACGCAGCTTTTCCACTACAGCTGCGATGAAGCCCTCCGCGCCTTCTTTGGTCTCCTCGAACCTGGATATCATGATTGAGGTGAACCCTGCGTGGTCGAAAAGCACCTTCGACTTCGTGATGGAGTCCAGCGAGGACTCGATCTGCTCCAGAAGCTTCTTCGTTGCCCTCTTGACCTTTATAGCTTTCCCTGCACCCATTTTCTTGGGCAGGTCTTTGGCCGTCTTGGTGCCATCGGCGATGGCGCTGAGGATGGCGTCGGACGCGGAGATGACTCCGAAAGCGGTCAAGGCGTCGCCATCCCACTTCTCGACGACTGAAGCCATCTCCACTACCAATTCTTGTATTTCTTCGATGTGTTCGACAACGACAGGTTTAGGCCCCTCAGTCCTCACCAGGTCGGCGTGAACGCTGGTCACGCCGATCAGCAGGCTGACGAGGGTGAGAAAAAAATTTAATATGAGCATGATGTCCGGAGTCGATGAAATTGGGTGAATATGGGTGATGGTCAACTCGGATGGGCGTGAGAATAAAAATCTCTGCGCAAGAGGGGTCTGGCTTGGTAGCCCGCTCGCGACCTTTATAGGATGCTCCGAGTTCAGCGGAAGCACTTGGTCTCTGCTTTATCCTAGGTACACGAACCGCTAGCATATAGCCATGTCGTAATGGTTATAAGCCATTATGATGCACGCTCGTCGCCGCGCGGGCCCATACTAGCATGAACTACATAATTGTTGGCTCGTGGCTAGCGAGTTAAGATCGCCGTGTACTTTGTGTTAGCCAGGCAAGCTAATTTGACACGATGCGAGCGGAACATGTCCGCTATGGCTGGCATTAATTCGCAATATAAGAGCTCTTTCAAATTCGTTGGACTGCAGTTTCTGGGGGGAAGACTTCGTTCTCAAAATTTTCTGCTCTCAGTGTTAGGTACAGAAGCCGCGCCGTGGACACATGTGCAGTCTTGATGCGAGGCGACGCTTCTTCTAAGTCAAGCGTCAAGGTTATGGCAGACAGGCTTGGGCGATCTTGACGGAGAAGATGCTCCTTGTCAGTGAGTCACCCGGGCCTTGGGCGACATGTTCCAACCATTGGCTCTTTGCCATGAAGGCCTCGTACAACATTGAGTACAGATTTGCACTAAAACTAGCCACAGGACTAACAATGGACGATATTTTGCGCTTGGCCATCGCCCCCGACTCACATCTTACGAGTACTATGCTTTGTATCGTGTTTGTAATGACACGTGGAATGGCACAAGTATGGACTTTCGCAACATGTGCCAGCTCCACGACGCTGGGCCTCGGAAGCGATTACCGATATGAACATAACTAAGTACTTGGCTATGTACACAGCTGTGATATATCACAGACGGAGGCTGGGGAACGGTTAGAAGACGCGTTGCCTGTTCTACCCATCACCGTCAGTATGTCGATGTTCTGAAAGAAACGTAGTCTACGATGGAGTGCAATGGACGGAAACGGAGCGAGGTGAAGGCTTGGAGGAGAACATTGAAGGGGCATCAATCACGATAGCGGCACGAGGCGGCAAGTGCCAAGCTGCCGGTCGACCTGTCAGAGGTGGCTAGCGGTCGATCCACTGCTGACATGCAAGCACTTGCCTGCACGCCTGCGTGCAAGCTAGGAGAGGCGGGAAGGAAGAAAGATGGGAGGGAGTAGGGAGCACATCGGCTGGGGAAGAAGGCGATAGGCAAGGAGAGAAGGAGAGAAGGAGGCAGGAGGCAAGAACAAGGCTCCAAGGTTGACCCCACTTCGCCCAGAGATAAGCTCCCAGGCCGCTAAGCCGAAAGCGGGTGTAGTCATTCGACGCTGGGGAACCAACGACAGCTCTCTGCTTCTTTTTTTTCGATGATCATGTCTTGCTCCATACCACGTCGTCCGCCAGCATCGTCGAGCCATGCAGAGGGCCCCCCTGCCTCTACATACAGCAAACCACGTTCCTGCATCCACGTTGCGGCCACATGAGGCAAGGTGCCTTTTCTTCCCTCCCTCCCCGTACCAACAGGCTGGGTCTGCTTGTACACCACCAATAAGGGGCGTTGGCCGGAGAGTCTTTCTTTTCCTGGAGACCACCTCTTTTGTGTAATATCAACTTGTCAACGGCTCAATATCAAATGCCCAGCGCCGGGCCTGGTGTGGCGCAATCCTTGAACCTTCAAGGTCGCTTCTGAGCCGCGTGCGCCAGTCGTGGTTGGTCAGGTCGGCCGCAAGATAACGAAGGATTCCTGGAACGGCCCCGACCCTGCGCGAGCTGGCTCATTTGAACGACGACAACAGCAACATCAACACACAAGACGCCGCCCAGACTGCCCGCTTGCGACTCTGACACTCCACAGTCCAGCCAGTCGCAGGTGTTGATTGCTGGTCGGTTACATGCTGGTCCAAAAACACACTCGCTTCCTCCTCACTGCTGTGCTGGGCTGTCAGCTTACGCACTTCACAGCATGCGATGCGGCTTCAAGCCATGCCATCCCGGCAAGTGGTTTGAACGGTAGTCATCACCACTGAGACCTCCGGAAGGACTTCTCTCTTTGCAAAATAGAGCAGCAGCTCCCAGAGTTGGGTTGGCAGCCACTCTCCCTTCACCTCAACTCCCTATTCATCTCCTCGTGCGATTCGTATAATTCCCTGTCCCATCCTGGTCTTTATGGTCAATTTCCGGCTGTCCTGCCTGTTGGTACACGTCTGCAGCCGCACCCATGTCTCACTCAACCAGCTTCCTAGTCCGGCCCGCTCCAAGTACTCACTTCAGCCGCCGGTCCTATTGCTCTGCATGCTGCTGTTTCTGAAGCATGCCACCCAATCTCGGCCTGGACTTTCGCGCCGTGTCTGCCTCGTTCGGCGCCGGACATCGGAGAGGTTGCAACTGGCCTACGTTGCCCACAAAGTATTCACATGGCCGGCTCAGTTCTCCTGTACGTCCTGATAAGCCAGGAGGCCGTCGATGAACCAGGCATGTGGGTCATTTCAACACGCCCACTCTGATCCCACGTGTCGGGTCTCCATCCTCAAGATTATTTGCAGGGCTGCTGGATGCCAGAGCCTGACAGGGCCCGCCATATGCAGGCTGGCCATACACCAGCCGGCTTGTACGCACACCCATGGAGGTACCCGCTGCTTATCTCTCTTCAGCCGTCTGCCCGAGAGTACTTGTGTGCTCACTTACTGAGGCGAGGCTCCACCCCAGGATGGCTGGCTTGCTCAGAACAGGCCAAGCCTACATGGGCGTCTTCTTCTTATTGGTCACATGCTTTGCTGATATCTCTGTGTGGCACGTTACGCAAGGGTCCTGATGGTATGCGCCGCCAAAGGCAGAACGTCCTCGAAATTGTCTTGCGCAAAGAAGACATCCCATTGAATGCGCCAAGTCTGCATGTGTCGTTGCCCGGGCCGAGCTGAGACCAGTATCTCGCTTGCTATTTATCTACCTGCACACCCACTCCTCCGGTCTTCCCCAAGGAGTGGTCCCGTCTCCTGCTCCTTTTTTTCCTTCGCTCGCCGCTTCTTCGTTTAACACCTGCAGTGTTTCTTTTTGTTCCTGCCCCCCACTTGTGACAGCTGGAAAAGCAGCCATAGCCTTACACAGCGCACTCTACCACGCCCAAGGACGCGAACATGTCCGCCGGGCCTCTGGAAGAATATACCGGCACGTCCGGTGTTGCCGATGAGGGTGGCGACTCGCTGACGGCCGACCTGAACGTTTACTATGCAGTATGTTGTGGTCTCAGCTCGCTCCACAGGCACCGCCCACGGTCTTGAGGATTGAATCTAATGAGCTCTCTTCAAACAGTCAGACGACTTCGCCTGGATCCTCACATCGGCGGCCCTTGTCCTGCTCATGGTCCCTGGTGTGGGCTTCTTCTACAGCGGTCTTGCACGCCGCAAGTCTGCACTCGCCTTGATATGGCTCTCCTTGATGAGCATAGCAGTCGTGGGGTTTCAGTGGTTCTTTTGGGGCTACAGTTTAGCCTTCAGCCATACCGGCAGCGACTTCATCGGGGATTTGTCCAACTTTGGCCTGATGAAAGTCTTGGGTCAGCCCAGCGTGGGGAGCACAAAAATACCCGACTTGCTCTTCTGTCTGTACCAGGGCATGTTCGCCGCGATTACGTATGTTGGGCCTTGAGGCATCTGGGAAACCTCTACGTGTCAATTCGAAACTAACCATTTGTCTACCAGGCCCGCCCTCGCCATTGGTGCCGCAGCCGATCGCGGCCGGATGCTCCCTGCCCTTGTGTTCATCTTCGTCTGGGCAACCATCGTCTATGACCCTATAGCTTACTGGACTTGGAATGCCAACGGCTGGTCCTTCAAGCTTGGCGGTCTCGACTTCGCTGGTGGTACACCTGTGCATATTTCCTCGGGTGCTGCTGCTCTTGCCTATTCCCTCATGCTGGGCAGGCGTACTGGATACGACAAGACCCACGGTCTTCCATACCGGCCGCACAATGTCACCCACGTCGTTCTTGGGACGGTCTTCCTGTGGGTCGGCTGGTTCGGCTTCAATGGTGGCAGTGCTCTCGGCGCGAATCTGCGTGCCGTTATGGCCTGTATTGTGACCCACATCTCAGCTTGCGTCGGTGGCTTCACCTGGTGTCTGATGGACTATCGCCTGGAGAGGAAGTGGAGCACTGTTGGCTTCTGCAGTGGTGTCATTGCAGGCCTGGTCGCTATCACACCGGCCGCCGGCTTCGTGCCAGCCTGGGCGTCTGTCATTTACGGAGTCGTTGGCGGAATTTCGTGCAACTTGGCCACCAAGATCAAGTTTTGGGTGGGCGTCGACGACGCGCTCGATGTCTTTGCCGAGCACGGTGTTGGTGGTATTGTTGGAAACCTCTTGACCGGTCTTTTTGCTGCGTAAGTTTCTACCGTTGACTACCCTGTCGAGCAGCTCGATGCATGTGACTGACTTGCCACCACAGCGACTACATAGCTCACCTTGATGGATTTTCCGAGATCGACGGCGGCTGGCTCAACCACAACTATATTCAGCTAGCCTACCAGCTCGCCGACTGCGTCGCTGGCTTCGCATGGTCTTTCTTCGTCACCTGTATCATCCTATTCGTGATGAACCTGATCCCTGGCCTCAGCCTGCGGGCCTCGGTCGAGGAGGAGGAATTGGGACTCGACGATGCCCAGCTTGGCGAGTTCGCCTACGATTATGTCGAGCTGAGCCGCACGATGAATGACGTTCTCGGAGGCTCGACCGAAGGGCATGCTTCCAGCCGAGGAAGTCTGAAGAATGCACCTGTCACTCCCCCCGCCGCCAAGACTGAACTCTCGGAGAAGATGGTATAAGGGTAAAAGACAAGGTGATATTCGGTCGCGGAGGTGTTTCAAACAAGGAGAGAATGAGTTTCGCAAGGGGGTATCTGTCAGTCTACTTGGCAGATACCACTTTCTCGACACCAAGTTGGTCCTGTATCTATTGTCATTGTAATCAAAATTTCATGTGCTAGGCATGATTCGAGGCACATATTGCTAAATCTACATTGGCATTCATTTCGACTGTGCCACACCAATCAAGACGTGATTTACTTCGATAAGAAAAAAACCGATATTTACTGGACTTAGACAGAATAGACTCGAACTGTTCGGAAACCTAATTTAGGTACCTAGGACAAACCAGATTTCAACTAATGTCAACTTAGGCTTCAGTACATATCGTCCTTATCTTCCCATGCAATATTTTGAGAGGCATTCACGAATGAGCTTCACCACGGTATATGTACGTCAAGGTATCCAAATCTGTTCTATTCCAACTACATATGTACATCGAACGAAGACAGTGTCAGGGTGATTAACACCACGAGCGTGACACTATCTCATGTTATCGAAATCGCTTAAAAGAACACCTTTTTTGCCATGCAAAAACTTCAAAAAACATGCTTTCTACATGATACCCCACATATCCTTTTCATAACCTTCCCCTTTAGAACCTGGCCAGAGGCAAGTTCGTAGCCGTAGCACAAGCGTTGCCGCTGCGAGCGCAGAGCGTGGACACGCTGACGAGTGTGACGGTGGACGGGACACAGGCGCTGGCGACGTTGCCCTGGTTGGTGGGCTTGGGCGCCTCCTGGGTGACGGTGGTGGCCTGGCTCATGGTCAGGGTGTAGGTGGAGACGATGCCGGCGCTGCCCGTCAGGGTCAGGGTCTGGGTGTCCTTGGCGACGACCTCGCTGGCCGTGAAGGTGCTCGTCATGACGCTGGTGTCGGAGCCGGAGCCCACGGTGACGTAGACGGTTGAGATCTGCGGCGGGGCAGTGGTCTCGGCGGTCTGCACGGCGGCCGCGGTCGAGATGGTGGAGGTGAGAACCTGGTCGCCCAGGGTGACGGTGAGGATGGTCTCGACGGGGATCTGCGAGGTGACCGTCTCGTAGATGGTGGACACGACGTTTGACACGACCTCTGAGGCCGGGGCGCTGGGCGAGGGCTCCACGATCGAGGTGTGGACGCTGGTGGACTCGACGACGGTGCTGGACTCCTGGGCAATGCCTGAGACGGTGACAGTCACCACGCTTGGGACTTGAACGATGCTTGTGCTCAGGATAGTGGTCTGAATCGTCTCAGCCACTGGGGTTTCTGCGGCCGGGGTCTCGGGGGCCGGAGTTTCAGCCGCAGGAGTCTCAGCAGCCGGGGTCGTAGGAGCAGGTACAACTGTTGTGATAGTGGAGGCCACTTGCAAAGAGCTGGTTGATGTCCTCTCGAAGCCGTCGCTCAGGGTGATGGTAATCACAGAAACGACGGGAGACACAGACACGATGACAGCGGTGGACGACGACCCAGCGACAGCCTCAACGGAAGAGGAAGCCGATGCCTGCGGGACGATTGTCGTGACGGTTTGAGGCTGCTCAACAACCTTGGTGGAAGTGCTCTCAACGCCGTCGCCGAGGGTCACCGTGAGGAACGAAACCACGGGCGTAGCGGTGGTCAGCACAGATGTCTGAGACACAACGGCAGTCTGGACGCTGGAGGCGCCGGGGATGAAGAAAGAGGCGGAGCCGTCGACTTGAAATAGAGTTAGTACGCTGGCGCAAGGCATTGATGGGAGGTATTCTTACCAGTAGTGGTCACAATAGCAGAGCTCAGGCTGGCGCCGACTTGAGACTCCACGGCAGAGGCCTCGGTGACGGGGCACACAGTGACTGTCTCGCCGACAATGCTGGTCACAATCACTGGCTGAACGGCAGAGCTTCCGTGGGAGGAGATGGCATCGGAGATCTCCTTGGTGGCGGTGGCAGCCGGGCAGTTTGTGACGGTAGGAGCGCAAGAAATGACAGTGTGGAGCTGGAGAAGAGCACCAGGTTAGCAAAGGCTTCCATGTATACAAAGAGCAGTAAGAAACTGTAGCTACTCACGTGTGTAACCTGGACAGTCAGAGTGGTCTGCTCGCCGCCGGGAGCAGGGGTGGTCTCAGGGGCGCCAGTGATGGCTGCGACCGATGAGAGCGAGGCAACCTCTGACGGAGCAAGGGTGGTGGTCAGAACCGTGGTCGAGACAGGGACAATCTCAGTGGCGACAGAGCTTCCGGCAGGGCAGTTGGTGATGCTGGCGGCGCAAGATGTAACCGTGTACAGGTTGGTGGCGTACACGGTCGACGTCACCTCCTGGACGGAAGGGATAGATGAGTTGCCGATGGGGAAGGGCTTCACTCCGGTGCTGTTGGAAGGAGGCTGAGGAGCGGCACCTGTAGGAGCTGGCGGTGCCTGGGAAGCACCGGTCTCAGGGGAAGAGCTCTCTTGAGGAGGGACAGCAGAGCCAGAGGGGACCTCGGCAGCAGACTCGGGAGGGACTGCAGCAGAAGACTCGGGCGGGACTGCAGCAGAAGACTCAGGTGGGACTGCAACAGACTCAGGTGGAACAGCAGCGGACTCGGATGGGACAGGCGCAGAAACTGCGGCCGAGGAGGCAACCTCTCCGGAGGGCTGAGGAACAGCAACGGCTCCAGTGTCCGATGGACTCGGAGCGTCGGTTGGGAGAGCACCGGGCAGAGTCGCAGATGCCGTGATGGTCGTACCGGTGATGCCACCTGTGGCAGCAACAGAAATGACGCTTGAAGAGACAGATTCAGCGGCTGTCACGGGGCAGATTGTCGTGGCGAGCTGCACAACATCGGTCACGAGCACGGTAGACACCTGCTCGGGGGCTGTGGAGGCCAGGTTCGAGAGGGACGACGAGTCGGCCGGGCAGTTGGTGACTGTGGGGGCACAGCTGATGACGGTTCGGACCTGGGTCGACAGCACAGTGAGAGTGGTCAGCTCCTCAGCGGCGGGCGTGGGCACCGTGCCGTTGGCGATGGGAGCAGGAGGAGCGCTCCCAGCGTTGGAAGCGACACCGGTTGCCGACGCGGCGGCCGCAGAAGAAATAGGCAGGACTGTGGCGGTCACAGTCTCCTCTGGTTCGAGATCCGGGTCACAAGTATCGTCATCCTCAAGTGCGAGGGCAGCATCATCCGCTGGGTTTGCAAGGGCGGCACCGACGGCGACGCGGGAGAAGAGCAGAAGCGAGGCATAGACCCCGGCTGATTGGAAACGCATGGTGGCTGGGTAAGTTTTCTCTTTGTCTTGTTGGATATCGGTGATCAGTGAACGTCAAAAAGGATCGAGAAGAGTCTGGTTATCTCCTGATCGAAGGCTGAGTGAAGGTCTGGGAAAAGAATGAATCTGGTGAACTAGCACCTGTTGAAAGAATGAACAACCCGCGGGGTTTGTGGGTAAAGCAAAAGTGAACGTGAAATGAAGACACTGTCGACGAAGATGCCAAAGCCGAGATGGTAACGGGGACAGCTGGGGGGCCTCGCTGCCCTTATAGGACCCGGGCGGCTGTGGCCATCACGATCAAGACAAAGCCGGCCACGGCATCAGGGAGGAAGTCCCCGTCCAGTCAACAAAGCCAGCCCACTTGAGCTGGCGCGACATGCAGCCCTAGACGCCCATGGTCCACCGTCAAGACGGAGTAGACTGCCCTCTGGGGCTGGTTCGGCTACGACGGGGGCAGTCGATGGTCGAGATTGTTTCGAAACACCATCGAGTGCTTGACGCCGCAAATGAGCTGATGTGGACATGGCTGGCCGAGGAGGCTCCAGGCTCAGGCTCCGAGCTCAGGCTATACTGTGCCGTGCCTGTTGCGGCTGCTCTCGACCGAGTTGTGTGGAACAGACGGAGATGTTCCAATCCCTGCAGCACATCCTGGCCGCTGTCTGTCAGTCGGCGTCACGCCGTTGGTCGAGCAGGCTGGAGCCGCAACGGGCCTTCTCCACCTATCGTCGATCCCGACGCGCTTTCGCATTAGGCGCCCCCAGCCGGCGGCCCTTCAATTGCGGGAGCACAGGGGATTGCTGACGTTTCACGATTCCAATAAATCGCCCTCTTGCCTCTTTGGTCCTGCCCTGCACCCACTTTGCATCTGGCAGCGGGCGTCGTGGTGAGGCTGTGAGCACACATGTAGCATGTTGGAAAGGAGTCATCGTACTGTGCGGCATCTGCACCGTCGACTTGGCTGATGCGTGTCTCTCGATCATGGACCGAGAACGCATCCTTCTTATAGTAGGCTGCTTCCACGGCACGCCCATCTCCTCCTGCACCGTCATGATCCAATCATGCCACCACAATATAGACATATGCAGCCCGCGGCGCCTAGCCAAAGAAAATTCCCGGGCATGGGGAAGCCACGAGAAATTCACAAGCCCAGTAGCTTCTCCAGACTTCGGGAAAATATCTCGTCCAATACCACGCGGTTGGCTCGAGGTCAAGTTCTGGAAGTGTTCTAACTTTAGCAGGTCTGGTCCGTGCCTCGGTTCCGTCCCTTTGAGGATTTTTCTCTCTTCTCCAAAAGGGACATGTGCCTCGGAGCAGGGTTTCAGGGACGACCCTCGTAACACCATCTCAGGGAATTAAGGGCAATGCCAAGACCCCGAAACAATATCATTGTCGAGTCGATCAGCTCGGAAAGAAACATTAAACCTGCCGCTGTCCCCATTTACCTTTATGCTTAGGGGCCAAGATCTTGCCAACATTCACGCCAGAGTTGCAGATAGAGCCATCGCTTGCGTTGTCCCTGAGAGTGAGAGTTGAGGGGCAGCCCACCCAAGTGGATCACAATGGTCCAGATGCCCAGATACGGTTTACCGTGATGGGGTAAAGGGGTCACCGACAGAAAGGGAAGCCGAGTCGCATCAGGAGCACCTCCGAGTTCATCTGATGTTTGAATCGACTGGCAGCCCGGCAGAGACAGTAGTGTATTGACTCGAAAGCCCCTCTTCACATCAAGACCATGATTGTTCCGAAGCAGACCTATCCAAGTCTCTCAACCGTGGTTACGAGGTATCAGGTATCAACGTATCAAGCAACTGAGGGGGTACCTCCCTGTTTGGAAGACAGGATCTGTCGAGAATGTCAACAATTTGTTGTTTTATATAGTCCTGTTCCGCTTGGTATACCCACTCTCTAGAAGCAGACATGTGTTCTCGTCTCCCGTCACGAGCCGCATGTCTCGCTGCTGCAAGAGCAGCAGTCCTTTGACAGAAACTCAGCCACTTGTATTGGCCTACCAAGCCCTGTCTTTGGGACTCTAGTACAGTAGCCGTTTTACCTACGGTATCCTTCAATGCACGCTTGGCGCATGTGCAGTCGTCATGGTCTATACCTCTACGTGGAGTTGGACAAACGTCTGCTCTGGGAAAACCATCACTTTTCAGCTTCCGCGTACTCTCGCACCCTGTGCCGGTCTTATGAAATTGATTTCTATCGCGTAGGTCCAGTCACCGACTTCATCCAGCTCCCCAACATCAGCTCGGCTCATCCGGCTCAGGGGGTCACTCTAGAGGTGCAGCCGAAGGTCACGTCCAACAAAGGGGCCCTCGGTGGCGGAGGGTTTCCGCCTAGTCTTGGCTCTGTTTGGGCCCGGACAATGTCCGCATCCCACAGAACTAATGGCTCTAGGGCGTTGTCAGTATTACTACTTTGAGGCTCCTGTGACAGGGGCAACAATTAGTGTGCCAAGAGGAGGCCGTCGGTATTGGACTGTCACAGTCTATGCATGCACTTGTAGGACATGGGCACGCGACTTGAATGCATGCGCCGGACACGTCTCCTAGCAGCCTCGGGACATTACAAAATGGCTGACACGGACGAGCTTTATATATTGATTCGGACTGATGTGGTTTGGGGTCAGGATTGAATTTATTACACGCCGTAAACATGTAGGCATTAAGGGATGGGCATATGTTCACAAGATTCGTCCTTGGCTTGCGAAGTCATTGGGTCAATGTCGCTGGTGAATAGAGGATCGTACCCAAATAGCGTGCTCTCGTCGCAAAAACCATAGGGATTGTGTAAATGGGGAACTAATGCGATATCTAAGTATAATTTTCGTGCCAAACATTGCCGCTTGCCATGTGGGCTGCCCGCTGCGAGGTCGAAACTCCAAAGGAAATGGCGGCCCTGGCTCGATATAATGCAGTGCAGACCATTCAACATGTGTATGCTGCGGCCGATCGAATTATGCAGATTTCACTTTCGGACAAAGTTTAATTCGGCATCAAAACAGGAAGATCCTTGTGTACTGGACAGGTCCGAAGATCGACCGATCTTAGATCGGGAGCAGCCGTGATCTGCGCAGGCCAAGGCCTAATTTACTGGCCCATGATGGACGCCGCAGAGGATATTGGCCGCCCTAGAACTTAAAAGGGCTCAGTTCAGGCCACGATTTGATCAGGTAGGACATAAAAATGGCCCTTTACCCACATGTGCTGCAGTGCAGCCGGGGATTTACATGTAGATCACTCAAGCGGCATGCATGTCGAGATTGGTGGAGTGTGAGAGATCAGCGCACTGAAACGCTGCTTAAGCAATTAGTGTGCTGGGAAGTAAGACTGGGCCTGGGATCCAAGTGGTCACTAGACAAAGATCATCGTTCACGGCTAGCACCAACCCCGTAAGTCATATTTTGAGCAGGTAGGTGTTATAAATTGACCATGGCCGTAGCCCGTGTCTCGCAGCACTCATGCCTCATTTCTGGCAAAACCTCTGAAATATCTTCAACATTCCTATCCCGAGCCCGAGACTACTGGGTATTCTCGACGAGTGCAGCCAAGAAGACATAAAACCCTACACTGCTCGACGACGGTGGTCGTTCTGAATTTCCCCCATGCCTTCATTCAATGTTCTAGGCTGATTACAGAAAATGAAGTGGCGTTCTTTGCCCCGGGCGAGTGGCGCCTGTCTAGATTATCCAGCACACCCTCTCCGTCCAGTGGGTACATACAGGAAACAATCACAAAGTAGTATGAGGTAGTTAGAGACACACGGCTCAATTCTTGAATATGATAGCTGGTGAAGCCTGACTGCGGCAGATGTTGTAATATTAACTCGAAATGCAGATTTCATAGCCAACCGAACGCACCCCGTCGAGCTGCCTCCCACTTCTCGTGATAATCAAGAGATTGCATCATGTATGACGGCTGTGTGGCCTCGGGATAAAACGAAACCTTCGTCTTGCTGGGATTGCCAGCACTGCCAGTGGGTACCATTGAGGGATCGTAGCCAAGACATGCTACTGAGTAGACTGGGTGATAAAAACTCTGGCCACCGTCTGTGCTTTCCTGTGCTGGGGTCAAAACAGAGCCGGTCGTCGCATTGGAAGGTCCGAGTCGGTTGGGCTCTAACCCAGTTCTGGTTTGTTTGGAAGTTCTGTCGTCTTTCCTGAGCAAGCCAGTCAAGACCCTGGCATGCTCAACAGCATCAATCCTCAATTCGTCCTTGTTCCTGATCGCATGTTCTGCAGCGGCCCTCCCACTGATTCTGTTCGACCTCATAGTGCTTGTTATGGTATTGATTGGCGATGGCAGATGAGGGAGATAGTGAGAGGTTTCCATCCAGATGGCAGATTTTGACTGGGTGAGAAACGTATGCTTGAGGAACGTCTCGGCGGAAAGGAAGCTGCAATTGCCAGCATCGTTCAGTCGGATAGGTTCTGGTCGTGGATAAACACCAAGCTTCGTCATGAAGGCTCAATTTGTGCAACCTCGGCGCCACTGGAAGGACTGTTTCATGTCGATGATCCGGACGGGGGAATCTGGATTGTGGTGATCGAGGTAGTCCAACTGGCAAGAATCCAGTTGGGCAATCACAGACTCCGCATCCCAAGTGATGATGAACATCGATCGTGGTGCTTTGGGTTGTAGATACAACCGGAGACTCTCCTCCTTCCATCAAGCTCTGGGGCTCCTCTGAGCCCTGCAGCCTGCGCCTTCTCACCTGGCTCAAATCGCCAAACGGACCCGAACATCTTGGTTGCACCAAAGCCAAGCGAGATCATTGCCTGCAGGAAGTCTTTCCATCGAAGCTCGGTGTGCTTTCTCCTGTCCTCTGGAACTAAGAATAGTCCCTCGTAAGATATATCCCACGCCTGTCTGCTGATAACAAGCTTCGGCCGCTTCGGCTGCATGTTGTTCTCCTCGGCTCTCTCCCGGCGTGGTTCTTCTATGTTTTCCGGGCCGGGAACTTCAGCCTTTCGCTTCTTCTTCTTCGGTTCCTTCCGTGGTGGCTGGGGGACATGCGATACTGACGCTTTATCCTCACGACCTAACTCGAGATTGACCGCCTCGATGCCACTGACCACTGCAGCCAACTTGGTGTCTGTCCAAGCCTTAGTCCTCTTCAGGTTCTCTTTCCGAGGCCACAGTGACTCCCATATCTTGACGAAGTGCTCTGGGCAGTGTTCCTTCACATGCCTGTCGAATTCATCCCAGAAATCATCCAGGAAGGACTCCGAAGCCTGCATTATGAGGGTTGTGTCCTTGTTGCGTGGCTGATCCACTGGATATTCCAACTTGCGCAAAGTATGATGAACATTATTTCCAAGACAGAAAGACTTCTCGTGACCAGGACCAACCAGCATACAGGTCTCCTTATCGATCTGAGACTCAGCTTTCATAGCGTGTCCTTTGCCAATAGCTTCCTGCCTATGATCAAAATCGGACTGATGATAAAAGACAACAGGTTCGAAAGCTCGGCACTGCATCCAGAACTCGGCGTAGAGGGCAAGATCCGCGATGACCCTGTAAACACTGGGTGATATGCGCACGACGGACACGTTGCCATTCTCCACCAACCGCCGCAGCTCAACGATCATCGTAACAGGATATAGCCCTTCCAGACCATAGTCTGCAACCAACTGGAATAGTGTCCAAAAGACCTTGTCGCTGATCAGCGGCACGATGCGATCCTTTCTGAATTCGATGCGATGTTCAAGTTCGCCATCCTTCTTGCGCCGTGTGACCCGATGGACGTATTGTCGCATGCCCGAGGAAGCCATGAAACAAATTCGAAGCTGTTTCAGCAACTGGTCAAGCAAGACGTCTCGTAGGAACACCTTCAAATCGCGCATTGCATGTTGGCATCTCATGCTTCCTCTGCTGTGATGCTGGACAGAGACAACCTGGCGACAGAGGGTCTGCCACATATGCGCATCCTTGAATGCGACCAGAATGGCATCGGCAACTGACTTGTTGCGAAATGAGTTCATGGTACTCACGGCGTTAGGCCCAAGCCGTTCCTTCCCTGTTCGTCCAAGACCCCTCTGAGTCCCGTGTCTCGTATTTCTTCGTATACTCCTGGAATATTCCTGAACACTTTCGTATTTCAAGAAGAAAGTCTTGGGCTTCTTCGACTCTGGTTTGAATGAGCCTGGAACATGTTCCCAGGTTTTCAACAATTGGGGGAAGGTAAGGATAGATCAAAGAGCGTTTCCAGTTATTGACGCAAGTCACCTCCGACTGATTATTGAGGTCGAAGGGAAGCGGGGTCGGCTCGATCAGATCAATCTCAGATGATTTCTCGAGGATACGTTCGCGGACCGCCAAGAGGAAACTCAGGATGCCAATTCGTCGGAAAAGTATGTCCATGTACTCCCCCGAGTGAATGGTACAGCCGTCCTCGAGTTGTAAGCTACCGACTGAACCAGTGCGATTAGGGAAACAGCCGGTTCGCACCCACTGCTTCTGTATTTTGGTTTGGTCGGGTTCGGCCAAGATCAGGTATCGTATGGACTCCGTGCTGTACACAAAGTGTTGCATCTCGTCGTCAAAATGTAAGAACTTGTCGGGACTGTAATCGCTGCGAGACTCAAGCAGCAACAGTAGATTTTCGCCTTCCAACAAGTCCTCTTGGTCGATGTCATGCCAAAGATTGACATTATGTTTTCTGCAACACGCGAGCGCACGCGCTTAATTTCCAACCCCATAGACTGGTTATGGTTCCTCTAAACCAGATCAGCTGGGCAGGGTGGTCTTGAGAATTCGGCGGCAGATGCATCACGACCTGACGTCCACCTCTGTGGACTCTACATAGTCATTGCCATGTATGGTGAGCCAACCCGTCTCGTCTCGCAGGTTTCGGTCGACAAAGCCGTCCACGTCGCTGCAGGCATTTACTAGATAGCCATAGAGGTCTTTGGTGTCTTGAATGCATCGGAACAAGACCCTGATGTATGCTCTCGGGATCCTTCCTGGGCTCGCTTGACCGGAACAGTTGAACCCCACTGTGTCGAAGAACTCATAAATGGGCAAAACGCGCCAGACTCCCTTGCTGTACGGGTCGATGCTAAGTCTCCAGAGGTCGCCCATGGCGAGTTTCAGCTTCATGTCCTTGTGTGACACCTGCTCAACTCACGTTAACTATGGCTGCTGTATTTTGGCCTGCACGTATCTCACTTACATTATGGCCGGCCTCGTGCAAAGTGTCCACCAATCTCTTGATCTCCTCAGATCGTTCTATAGAATCCTTGTTCCCAGCAGTGCGTTTCGCGGGTGGGCTGCTCGAGGCTGCACGCTCTTTCTTCAGGCTGTCGTTGATGACCGAGTATCCGATGAGGGTGTTGACGCCTGCAATGAAGACTTGTTTGTCGCTGACAGAACGGATCTTCTGTTGTTTCATCAACAAGTCCACATAGCCTTGGGTAGTGTTACCCTCCTGGAAAAACGGCTGGACGGCAACATGGTCATCGGGGCTGGTGCCTGCTTGACGAGCTTGGTGCTGCAGCTCTGAGACCATTCTGTCCATGACCACCGTGGGTATGTACTGTCTCCTCTGAGACGTTTTCGCAGCTCGAAGGCAGATCGAAACCAGCCGGGGGGAGGGGCAAAGGACACTGGACGCGCTCATCGAGGTTGGGCTGCAGCCAGCAACCCTCGCTAATGCGTGCCAAGGGATCGCGAGGTCTGCTGTCCACCTCTGTGGACTCTGCGCAGACCCGTGTGCTGGCAGGGTAGGGTCGACAATGAACCCACCTGTACAGACTGAGAGTCAGCTCTGCCTTACAGAAAGAGGACAGGAATGGTCGACACTTACCCGAGCCTGCTGCCTCCGAGTACGCAGTCTTCTTGAACTTCTGTTCAAGTTCGAGCAAGTGCAAAGATCGCCCGTAAAGGAAGTTGAGGGTGGGCGACTCTCCTGTCGCATAAGACCATTGGTGGGGTCTTTGAGGAATGTTGCCGGGAGTTGAAACAGGTCGCAGGGAAGAGAGGGTGGGAGGGAGAGAGAGAGGAAGAGGGAGGGGGGAAGAGATGAGAGTCCTCGAGGTTGTAGATTTGTTGTGTCGAAGTGAGGAAGAAAGTGGAAGGAAGAAAACGGGAGGAAGAGGGCGAGGTGGAGGGTTTAAGTAGAAAAACCGAGGAAGCAGATTGCAGGGTGCCAGTCAGCTCATCCGAAGGTTTGAAATCACAGTGAATGGAGACGTGTGTATGAAGCCAATAGCACCAGCTGGACAACCTGAGAACTTAGGAAGATGGGATGAGCAACGCCGGCTTATTGGTTCAGGAATGGGAGAACCCATTCAAGTGGGACAGACAATGCCAGCGGCAAAGACTCAACGAACATTCTACTGTTGCGCTTCAAAACTGGCCAATAGAATACTTCGAGATAGCTTCGAAGACTTTACTTCATTAGACAAGCCATGGAGTGGTCCAATCAAGAAACTGCTCAGGGTGGGCGTGGTGTCCTTCAAAGTTATGACCAAGAGCCTGCATCTGTGGTAATACCAAGCTTGGAAACCCAACACGGCTCTCCTAAAATACATACAAGTTTATCCTAAGGTGTTTGGGCGGGGTTTTTAGGCCCTTGGGCAGTGTATGACAGTGCGATAACGGAAGGAGCGCACAAAAATGTTGAGCGCTGGGCGAGCATCGAAGTGTTTGTGACACAGTAGTGGTTACGATGGAATCACGTCGATGTCATAGTTGATGGTCTCTGGCTTCAGAAGTGTCTAAAAGGATCAATTATCCGTCAAGAGTGCGGTCCCAGCAAGCTGAGGTTGATTTTAACACTACCTAGGTAGTTGGTAAAGAGGTGAGCTCTGCACCTGTAGACCCTCAGGCTTCCAGGCACCTACCTACCTACCTAGGTATTTAAGTAGATACTCAACTGGTTCTTCCGAGCTCCAAGCACTTGGGCGCTCGCGCCTCTCCCATCATCTGAAAGGAGGCAACAAGGTACCCTGTGGGCTGATGCATGTCAAAACCCGGGTGTGCTAGAACAAATCTATCTGAGCGTTTCATTGTTACCCGTCAAACTGTCGTTATTGACAGCCATGTCCACCGGCAGGATTGGAATAGTGAGGTTTGCTCACTCAAATTACACATCATGCTCGATCTTTGGCGAGCCGACAGAGACGAACAATATAAATAACGACTGGCATAGAAACAAACTTACAACTGTTGATATTGGATTGCTCGAGCTGTGCGCCGCTATCAAGATGGGTTTCAGACTTTCGACCCCAAGAGTGCCGGAAACTTACCGTAGTAATTTCAAGTGAAGCTCCTGAGCGCCCCCATGGTTCAGACGGACGAGCACTTGGATGTCTTCATGTTAACTCTATAAGACTCAGAATAGCAATCTGTTTGTGCAACTACGAACTGTGTGTTTCCTGGATGGTGAAATGTTCGGTCGCCAGGCCACAGCCGGGCAACTGCTCAGCAGAGTATTCTAATGTGTAAGGGAATAACAAGTGACAGGCTTCCTGGCTATTCTGCGACAGCGTGGTTGCCAGACTATGCCGGTGGGCGAGCTGTTCGGCCAACTAACCTGAGATGTAAGGGAATAGCCAGTGATGTGGCTCCATCGAGGACAGCTTGTTCATCGGGCCATGCAGGGGAACGAGCTGCTCAACAAGCCAATGCGAGTTGCATCAAAGTTTGCTCCCTAAGATGACTGTGGATGGTTTATTTATTTTCCCGATCTTTGGGTCGCCACTCAACAACTCTTAAACCAATGGCATTGAATCTGCGGCGCGCAAATTTCTCCTCGTGTAGACGCTTTGCTTAAGCCGACGCGAGAGGCTTTTGTGGAGATCGCATGACGGCGGTGAGCTGATGGTCGCGAGAAACGGACAGGGAACTGCCTGGCGCATCATCGTCGTGATTACGGTGAACCCTGACTCTCTTCAGATGCTGCGGAGACATGTCCTCTTAATGGTTGTCCTCCGTTCCGGCTCCCTTTGAGATCGACAGAGGTGCCAAAACGATGGTCAGGTGAGCCTTAGCCGGGCTTAGTCCGCTAGAGGCATCGTCCACACGGTCCTTGTCGCCTGTCATGGTTTCAGCGGCCTCATCTGAATCGCAGTGTGAGGCCCTAAACAGTCAGCCAGTGCCAGAACCAGAGTCAGAGCTATTATCAGAGCCAGGTTCTTCCATTTCGAACGGGAAATCGACAGAAATAATGGCTCATCGGACTCGAACTTCGGCACTTCCGCCGAGAGTGTCCAAATTGTGAGTCGAATCGCAATAGCGGCGACGGCGTCGATAGCACCAGTCCCCGCTTCCTATGGTTTGGCCTCTGGGAATTCGGCTGTACTTGGTAGCATTTGATCCAAATCCTGGCCCGCTCATGTGCTCATGCCCGGCAGCTTCTGTCTCGCGCAACAGCTCCTGATTAGTTTGCGGGATACTAGACAAGGTGTTAAAAAGGCATTGCTCACGCTTGAGTTCGGCTGGACTAAAATTAGCTAGTCCTTTTCGCTCTCGACGCCATCGTCTCGTGTGCTAGCAGGCTCATTGGCACTGGCGGAGGAAGAAGCCATGGTGCAGTTGGCTGGCGGGCGGGTGTCACTCTGACGAGGAACTTCGCGCAAAAGGAGTGGTCGTTTCTATAGTTGGACGGGTGTACAGAGAAAACCTCCCAAGGCCAACCGGAGTGCCTCTTATGCAGTGTGAGTCTATTTGCAGTTGTTGTGTGTCCAGAGAGGATTTTGAGATTGCGCTAAGTAACGTGCCTGAAAGTTGGTTTGAGTGCCGGCAGTGCCACCTCTTCGAGGCTGAGGAGTGCCTGGAGACAAGAGGACTCAGTTCAGGAAGATCGAAAGCATCGAAGGCTGAGGGGGTCTTGGGATACGCGAGAGGAAGCGAGAGGCAGAGAGAAGTTACTGGATGTTGTTTGAAGGGTGGAACGCGACAGTAATTCTGCCACATCGCAACGACCAAGACTACGCAGCTGTGAGAACTTCAGATGTTCGCACGAACAAACAAACACTGAGCTGCCACAAACTTCATCTGATCAAAGTGACCGTCAATGACGGCCACAGGCAGATAGCAGCTATCCACCTGGAGGTTCGATTGTGTCCGCCATTATCGCTCATACAGTTTGCTATTGTTTCCCTTGAGAGCTGATAATTGGGGGCCTCGGTCCCTGAGCTTCAACAGAAAAGTGGGTACACTGAGGCGTCTCAAATTATTTAAACTCAACCTGTTTCGTCTGCCACCAAGTGCTTTTGAATCTCTTCTTCTAACCACAACCAGCTCAGCCCGTACCACGGGCACCAGGCGTTCACGATGTTTTTTTGACCACCGCCAGCTCAGCTCACATTGTGGGCACAAATCTTTCCTGTTGTTGCTTTAACCACCGCCAGCTGAACCCGTACCACGGGCACCAATCGTTCACGATGTTTTTTCGACCACCGCCAGCTCAGCCCACATTGTAGGCGACCACCAGCAGCTCAGCCCGCACCGCGGCGTCCACCATTTTTAAAGTTTGTTCTTTCGATCACCAGCAGCTGAGCCCACATTGCGGGCGTTCACCAGTTTTCATGTCTGTTCTTCTGACCAGCAGCTTGGCTCACATGATGGGCCCCCACCATTTTTGATATTTCTTCTTCCAATGCCATCAGAGTAAGTTTGTTTGTTTGTTTGTTGTTTTTCGCTGTCTACAAACGCGGTCCCAAAAACAAACCTTCGCCCCTCTATTCTTGCATCGCTTGGCTTCGTTCCTACTCCATCACTTTTTTTCTGCCTCAGGGCTACTAGAAAACACTACGCTATTACAAGTTTCCCCTCCCGCTTTTCTTCTCCACTGTCGACCTTCCTTCTACTTTGTCATCTGGCACAAACCTTACTTGCCCTACAAAGAGATCAATTGGCCTACGCGACGGTCACGATCGCCATCCACCATCCATTTCTCCTCAAGCTCTCTCTTCTGACTATTTGCACACACCTCAGCCCTCTTGCACTACCGTTCCCAGCATGCGTCGGGCCCACCAAGCGGAGGACAAGGTCAGGAACAAGACCACTGTCCCCGCAATCATAGGCATCATGCCTGACGACAGCATCATGCTGTTTGGAGGCAAGCATATCAAGGCGGTCGACGAGCACGTCTTCCCTGACAACGTCAACACACAGTTTTTTGTCAGCCAGTCTGGCTGTGGCCACACCCCTTGCGTTGGATTTGATTTCTCTGTTGAGCATGGCGAGCTCCACGGGCCCCGCAGCACTGCCTCTCACTTTGACTTCAAAGCCACCGACATCAAGCAAACTGACAGCTACAAGTTGTCAATTGTCGCACCACTCAAGGGAGCTAGTGTTCAGCTTGAGTTTGACTCTCTCCCTCAACCAATCATTGTCGCCAACGAGAAGGGTATGCTCTCACTCTGAACTTCCTGGCTGACTCTTGGAAATGCTAACATGAGTAAACAAGGTGCCGATCTGGTCGCTCTCAGGATTTCCTGGAATAACGAGTCTGACGACAAGCCCAAGAACGAGCTCGAGAACGCGCCCAAGCTTGGCTTCGTGACCTATCCTCCAGCTGTCGCCAAGGGCCCCAGCTATGGCCTTGTTCACAACGATGAACCCTTCGATGGTGGTGTCACCATTTCACAGATTCTGTCCTCGCCTTGCATCATCGCATACATCCCCAGAGGCCACTACGCGAAGATTTCGAATGCTGCAAACCTTGGATTGGCAGCCGCCCCAATCGACCTGGAGCGACCCTATGGCATCGAGAAGATGTAAGCCCTAGTTCTTGTTCAATCCCTAACCTACTCGACTGAATACTAAGCCTCATGCACAGGGCCAACTACAGTCGCGCTCACCTAGAACGCGTCAGTGATGATTGCTGGCTTGTGCACGACAAAGTGCCAATCCCCCCGCAGCGTGTCACCGATTATCCCCACATCCGCAACGCAACGGTTCTGGGGATGGGGTTAGATACGCTTCCTATGCAGCAAGACATTGAGGAGTTGGCAAAGAAACCATGCCAAGCGATCTTGAGGCGCACAGTGGGTGGGAAGCTCATCGCTGGCTTTGAAATGCCCAAGGTAAGTCCTGGTACTGCTGTGTTCTGCCTGCCAGTGTTGAATTCGTGCTAATAAAGAACCACGTGCAGGGTGATGACTTCAGCAAGTTGCTCAGTGCGGTCAACAAAGATGGCCAAGAGGTTGAGGTTCTCATAGAAAAGCCAGTCCACTGGGACCCCAAAGGTTACAACGGCGAGAAGCCCAAGCTCGACAAGTGCGACTCGTTTCCTGCGAAGATCCTCGATGCCTTCCTAGCTGATGTGGAGTTACCCTCGAATTGCGACATCGTCGCAGAAATCTTTCCCAGACGAATTGCTCAAGATGCAATTGGTGCAAATGTTGTCTTGTCGGACCTGGTTGCAAGCGATGGAGAAACCTAGGTGGATCTCTGGCTCCAGTTTCCGGACGAGACTACACAAACCAAACGCCTTATTGCAAGGTACATCCTGCACTTAGATCCAATCGAGTGGTCCGGCACCACCCAGCAGAAGGCCATTGGTCTTGAGAAATTCTACGATCGCGAGATACAGAAGAGTGCCACGCGAGAAATGTTGTGTGGACAGGGAGCTCGAAAGCGCGTCTTCACTTCCTGGGAAGAGAAAAAGGTCGAGAAGGTTTCCCCTCCTTACCCTGTCAATGAGGTTGATCTCGTGGCACTCACAGGCGCCAAGATGGAGGGAGATCTGTTCGCCACGATCCTCTCGAACACGATTGGCGACCTTGGTCCGTACAGCCAGCTTGTGCAGTCCGCTGTCAGAGCTCTTCCAGATGGAATTTTCGTTGTTGAGGCATTCCCTGGAGCTGGAAAGACAACGATAACAGCCGCCATCGATGCTTTCCTTTGCCTGCTGTCCGACACAATCAAGATCGTGGTCTTTGCCGCACAGCATGCTGTCCTGCGCGCTCTGGCCGCTAATCTCTCCAAGCGATTGCGAAGAGCAGTCATCAGGATCAACGAGGAGCTCGGCCCCGACTCTATGCAGCTCCCATTGGTGCTCCGCGTGCCCGGTGACGTGAACAGGGAGATCCTCGAGTTCGCGCGTGTTGTTCAGTCCCAGTACAACTGTGATCCTCGTCCTGATGAACCAGATAGCAGCATCTGCGAGCTGCTACTTCAGCTCATTGGAGCTGGTCCCCACACCCTCCCTGCCTACTCGAGGCCTGCATTGACCGAGCTGGCTGCTACGATCAAGTCGAAGGACACGGAAGGATTCCAGAAATTGCGCCAGTTCATTGCTCGAGAAATGACCTGGGAAGACGCCAACCCAATTGTGGGCCAATACAAGACCAGCGAGACACCACGGCCGGCTATGACTGCAAACGCTGTCAAGGAGATCATTGACTCCATCGTTCCTCTTGTTAACGTGCTCATCTGTACCACTTCGGCAGCGGCATCAGACGCGTGGGAGACGTTCATAGCGAAGGCGGATATTTGCCAGAATGAGGAGGCCGGCGCCACGTCCTCCCCGCAGCTCTTCTCCGGATGGTGAGGCATCGGGCAGCCCTTGATCATTTCTGGCGACAGTGCGCAATTCGGTCCATTCATGCGCGACTACAAGAAGCACATTTTCAGGCAGTTCTTGGCTACGTCGACGCTTGACACGATCAAGATCGCTGGGTACCCAGTTTTCCTTTTGGATACCCAGCACCGAGCCATTGACGGTCAATTCGACCCTATATACGAGAATTTCTACAAAGAATTCAAGTCTATCAAGTCTCCAGCCAGTCAGCATCCTAAAAACCACCCAGATGCCCAGCGAGTCGAGGCGGCATTTGTCGCAGATTTTGCAGAACTTCAGCCGTCGCCAGCAGGCCGCATAGTCCCCATGTTCATTCATGTTCCCGAATCTTGGATCGAGCAGGTCGGAACATCAAGACGCAGCCATCAACAAACCAAGGCAGCCTCATATGTAGTCAAGAAGCTCATCCATTGCGGCATCAAGCCAGCTGACATCATGGTCATCGGGGCGTACCGGGCGGAGATGATAGAGCTTCACAGTATCATTCCCCAGGATGTGCTCATCACAACCGCTGACGCCGCTCAGGGCCAGGAGCGACCTTACGTTGTGTTGGTGTTCGCTACCAATGGAGAGACTAGCCCGGGCTTCACTTCGGATCCCCGCCGCTTGTGCGTCTCCATGAGTCGTCAAAAGGTGTTTCTTGCACTGGTGGGTGACATCGACACAGTGGACTACAAGAGAATCGGCCCTTCCGCCAAAGATGACCTTGTTCACATTGCGAACATTCACCGGTACTTCGTTACAAAGAAGCGTGTCGGGACCTATGGGGATGCCCAGGAGTCTGCTCAATATGCTGCAGAGGTTTCCGCGCCTTCCATGACCGATGAGTGTGACGAGCAGGAGGAGATTTTGAAGGCACGGTTAGACGCAGCCATCTCTGCGCTTGAGGCTTATCGAGCATCGAAATCCACAAAAACTGTCACACAGTCCAGCACAGGATCCAGCCAGTAATTGCCCTGATGACGACATGAAAGGAGCTCAACAACCACCCTGAAAGCATTTCCAAATGTTCCGACAAAGACAACCGTCCTGTTTCTCGCTCCCGTTGCGATGAACCAACATCTCCACGTCTCACAGTCTCCTGCCCACACCCATCGCGATGGACAGCAACCCGCCGGGAAGCAGAGGAAAATTGGCGATGAGACATCAGGGGCATGAAAAGCAAGCACTGCAACGCGATGAATAACCATCCGCCACTCGATCATGGGTCACGGAATCTGGTTGCGCTTTCACGTTCATAGACAAAGAAAAGTACAGAGACAGGTAGTTTTTTTTTTTTGAGAGATCCAATGGCACAATCTCATCTCTCGATTTCCATGCGCAATTATGTTTCAGGTAATGACCATACACCCTCCGCATGTTTGATATTGTAATGTGATTCGCCTCGTGCAGACGATGCTTAAAAAATGCATTCACCCCAGAATGGCCTGCGAGTTAACATGTGTGTGTCTCTTTTGTGGGCTCTATTCCTCATAGCGCGCCTTTCCAGGAAGCATGACGCTGAAGACTACATATCATGGTCTCTCTAGGCTTTCCAATGAAATATTTTGATATCCGTATTAATGTGACCTCGGTAGACCTGGTGATAGATCTCTGGTCCGGTGAGCTGTTTTAAAATGATTTCACCTAGCTCGTTAGACCTGTCGACTGTCATGTCCGAGCAGTGCAAGCTTATCCAAATGACTGTCCCTATACCTGCATGAGGCTTTTGGACCCTGTAGTCTGTTATTACACGGAAATTACGTGTGATGGGTGATTTCAGAAGCGGCCATTCACAAACCCATGCGGTCTGAATGCTTATGCGTGGTGCATGACACATGTAATTAACAGGGCTCGTAGCGACATCGGGTCCGGACATCAACGGCTTTGATGCCGAGCGCCACAATGTGCACAATGGATAATCACTGGGCGTGCCGTGTCCGCGTAACAAGTGTCACGCACAAGCCTTTCGAACGTGTTGCTTGAATCTCGTTTCCAAGGCCCCATCACCCCATGGTCGCGCTGTCAGCACCGGTGATTCCGCTCAGTGGTGTTGCCTGAGTGGCCCGTCCGTTGGACCAAAAGCAAACACATTATTAGAGCTCCACGGGGACAAGTCGCCGAGGAACAATTTGATGCTGGGTTGAGACCATGAGAAGGACCAGTCTCCAGACCGCTCTCGATTATTGACTCGTAGAAATGGCCTTCCCATGTCACATTACCCCAGGATCGCAGGACATAATGTTGAAGAAAAAGCTTGAATTAGGGGTTAGTCATCAGGGAAAAGGGTCGCCGTCGCTCACCTCGCTACCAGGTCATCCTCGTATTCGACGTAGCGTCAGGGGGCAGGCCAGCACAGCCGCCATCCTTGGCAGCGGCAATGTCCTGGTGTGTGACGTCGAGACACTCCTCTCGGCGGAGCGCGTGCATGCAGAAATACGAAGAAGCCGCTCTCGGAATGATGGCCATTGGATGGATGGCATGTCCACTCGCCTGTTCTGGAAGACGTATTCTTAGAATCGGCGAGGCCTAGTCGACAAAGTGGGTGGGTGACGCTCCGTCCTCCCGAGGACTTTGCCTTAAGCTTAAGTATCCACCTGCGTGCATAGATCGAACTCTGATCAACATCCGATCTCTGGGTGCTGTCCGGGTTCGTCATATAACAAGGGCAACCCTCTCCTCGTTGGAAGATTTTCTTGTTTTCCCAGCCTTAGTAGGAGTCTTCGCTTTCTCTCTGACCTCGACCAACCCCACCGACAACTCTGTATACCTCGCCTAACAGACTCGGGAACAATCATAATAATGAAGCTCTCAACGGTACTCTCCGGCCTCGCTGTCGTGGCTGGCACGGCCAACGCAGCCATCCAGGGGTTCAACTACGGCGCTTTCTTCAACAACCAGGCGGCCAAGCAGCAGGTTGATTTCGAGTACGAGTTCAACAAGGCCAAGAACCTGCCCAACCAGTCTGGCTGGGGCTCGGCACGGCTGTACACGATGGTGCAGTGGGGGACGGCAAGCGACGTCGTGTCGGCCATCCCGGCGGCCATCAACACGCAGACGAAGCTCCTGCTGGGCCTGTGGACGTCCGGCGGCAGCTTCCAGAACGAGATCAAGGCGCTGCAGACGGCCATCAACCAATACGGCACCGCCTTCACCGACCTCGTGGTCGGCATATCAGTTGGAAGTGAGGACCTGTACAGGCAGTCGTCGGGAGAGGTTGGCATCGGGGCGGACGAGCTGGTGGGCTACATCAACCAGGTCCGCAGCACCATCGCCGGCACTCCGCTGCAGGGCAAGCCGATCGGGCACGTCGACACCTGGAACATGTGGCTGGATGGCGCGAACAGCAAGGTGATTGCGGCGCTTGACTTTGTGGGCATGGATGCGTACCCCTATTTCCAGGCTGCCTTCGACAACAGGATCGAGAACGCGGCCTCGCTGTTCTGGAGCGCATACGACCAGACCAAGGCGGCGTCGCAGGGCAAGGAGGTGTGGGTGACGGAGACTGGGTGGCCCGTCAGCGGCGACACGGTCAACGGCGCGGTGCCCAACAAGCAGAACGCGCAGACCTTCTGGAAGCAGGTGGCTTGCGGGCTCATCCAGAGGAACATCAACACCTTCTGGTACGACCTGCAGGAGAGCCAGTGGGGCCAGGCGAACCCCGACTTTGGCATCTACGGTGCGGGCGACCTGGGCGCCCTCCAGCCGCAATTCGACCTGTCTTGCTAAGGGCTGTGGAGAGGAGAATTCAATATTGGCGATATGGCGGCATAGAAATATTTAAATGTAATGGATAATACATATTTGACCATGGTCAATTTAGGACTGGAGGTCTATTGTATATAAATTTAATGCTTGTCATCAACAATTCAAGGCCCAGTATTTCAGGTGATGTTCATATGTCCATATGGAAATTGTCTTGGTGTGATTTGGTGTGACTTGCACGGTAGTCAAGATGATGTTGAGAGATTGTGTTAGCAGTCAATGCCCACGCACACACCTGAGAATATGACACCGCTGTCCTCAACGATCACAAAGGGAGGATAGGATATAATTGTCTTAGTCTGCTGTGTAGTATTGATTTTTATGTGTCTTCCAAGGTTGTATTGAAAGTAACACTCCTTGTCCCAAAATGTGGGCATGCCCCCACAGCGCCAACACACGAGTCGAGAAAAGTCCCACACAATGATATAAACACCACAAATTAAAGCCCCTTCAAGCCCGTTTAGCTCATCGGTAGAGCGCATCACTAGTAGTCCATGTATGGCAATGATGAGGTGACTGGTTCGATTCCAGTAATGGGCAGTAACGTGCTCAAACGTGACCCAGGTGGTCAGATATCCTTTTTGCGTGGATGTGATGTGCATCGTGGGGGTTCCTGGACCTGATGAAGCCACCCAGGTGCAAGGTGCAGACAAAGAACACTAGTCTGTTGGGTCCTAGTGTTGCTTCTAGCTTATTCCATCACTGTTAGGTTCCCTATTGCGGACGTGTTAGTGCTATGAGAGTTAATCCATTGTTTTGATTGTGTGCGACTGGTCTTGAGAATATTCTGTCCTCTTTTGCAGAGGTGGCAGTGTGGCTGGTGGGCGACGTCTCTTGACCCGCACCACGGAAGGGTGAGTGGATTTCCAATGGGGATATGGAGACTGGCTTCTGGAAGAAACGGATTGATTGATTAACTGATTGACGGATTGTCTTGTCAGGGGCATCCAAACGGGGGTAAAATGCAGATGTGGTCCCCTTTCCTCCCCCCACCAATGATGGAGCAAGAAATGGAGCGACGCGTAAGGAAAGGACGGCCCAGACGGGAAAGGGCGGGATAATGAACTGGAACGAACGGAGGAAGAGGGAGGAAGGCTCGGAAGTCGGTCGGGGTGGAGAGCACTACAAACCCGGGGCCGATCCTGCCGCGTTCTTGCTTGCTGACAGATAGGGCGAGTGGGTGAGTGGGTGCTGATGGCTGCACTCTGTCGATGCCCGTCGTCAACTCCTACTAGCCTATCTGTATGCAGTCTACCTACAGCACACGATCTCTCTGCAACGGCACAGACGACATCGACGTCGACATCGGACGGCCTGCCCAGTCAGGTCTTTGGTACAGACGCACTGCTGCTGCGTGACTGCGCGCTTGTTCGAGTCGCCCCCACTCATCGCCCATCACATCCACACCCAGATCCAGCAATCCCGGTCTCCTCCTCCATCCCATCTCCATCCCAACCCAGATTTCCCATAGCAAATCTGGCCATTCTGACGCGGCCCTGCGCTTGAACCCTCCACCGAGCCGAAACACCACCGCACCTCCCCCATTGCGAAACAAGCGCGCCCTCGCAATGCATTGGGCTTGGACCCCGTCGCCAACGGCGATGGCAACTTCTTCCTCTTCATTGCGCTCTTTGCCCTCCACCACCTCCGCATCTCTCGCCGCCCGCGCAGCCTCGATATTATTATCCTCGCCGACAAGAACAACCGTCTACCTCGCCCTTGTCGCCCTCTGCCTCCCAATGGCTCTCGGTCACGACCACAGCGTCGAGAACATCCCTGAGGGCGATGCCACCTCTCCAGAGCCCATAGTGCGTCAAACCATCTCCTAGCCTGCTCTTGTCCTCCGCGTCCACGGCCTGCTGACCTGACCCGCCTCGCCTCTACAGGACTCGACATTATGGGCTCACATCTTCGTTAACATGCTGGCCTTTGGCGTGCTGTTCCCTCTCGGCATGGTGTTAGGCGTGAGTTGGCCCCTTTCCTGAAGTCCGCTTGAGCCTGCTGCTACTTGCGCGCATCCTGCCATCCCCGGATGCCACGGAATCATCAACTGACCGCGGTCCTCGCCCGAGCAGATGACCAAGAGCCGATGGCACGTCCCCATTCAGACCCTGTCCTCTGTCCTCGCCGTCCTCGGATACGCCCTAGGCCACATGCACGGCGGCCGCGAGTTCCTCCCCTCCAACGTCCACGCCCACTTCGGCGACTGGGTCTACTTCCAGATGTTCGCCCAGATCATTGTCGGCGTCTACCTCCGCCTGCACCTCGAGAAGGGGATCCATAAGCGCATACGGCCCGTCATCTGCAAAATCCACAGCATAAACGGCAAGACCTTCCCCGTCGTGGCCTGGGCCCAGATGCTGTTCGGCGGCATCACCGGCCTGGGCTTCTGCCAGGGCGACCACCTGGGCCAATGTCTGGCCCACTTCATCATGGGCAGCGCCTTCATCGCCTACGGCATTCTCCTGACCATCGCCATGCTGGTCGGCCAGCTGTGGATCAAGCGTACCGGCCGCTCCCAAGAGTTCTTCGACAGCGTCGTCATCGCCGCCTGGGGCTGCGTCAACACCTTCACCGAGCACAGGTGGGGCACCGCCTGGGTCAAGAACGACTGGCAGCACACCACCATGGGTATCATCTGGTGGTGTGCTGGTCTGGCTGGCATCTGGTTGAGCAAGGACAGGCTCGGCCGCCCCAAGAGGAACTTCATCCCGGGCTTCGTCATCGCCATCACCGGCTGGGCCATGTCCGCCCACCCCCAGGATCTCATGATCTCGGCCATGACCCACAAGGCCTTTGGCTACACCCTGATGGCCGCCGGGTTCACCCGCATGGTTGAGGTTTCCTTTGTCCTTCAGGATAAGGTCGGCATTTCGGACGACGGCTACGAAGTGCATAGCTTTCAGTATATCCCCGTTTTTGTGAGTTCCCCCTGTCCTTTGCACAGCATGGCTGCCCCTTTGCAGCTCGAGGCTAACGTGTGTCTCTCCCACTAGCTTCTTTACGCGTCCGGCTTCCTGTTCATGGGCGCCACTGAAGAGCAGATGCTCCTCGTTAACTCGTCCGGAATGGACGCTGTCGCCTACGTGCTCATCCTCTACAGCCTCGCCTTCCTCGTCTTTCTCTTCGCCAACGTGCTCGTGTACATCTACGACCGCAGCGTCAACCTCAACGCGCATACGAAGGGTATCAACGGCCATGCACTTGGTTCCAATGGACACACTCTGGCTCCAGCCCAGGAGCGTAGGCTGCGAGATGCCGAGGAGTTCGAGCTGGACGACATGATGAGCGACGAGGACGAGGATGAGGCCCAGCGGCGAAAGCTATTAAAGGAAGAGAAAGATGATGTTGTCGACGGCGAGGGTCTGTCGAGCCCCAGCACGGTGGGCAGGAACAATGATCGGGTTGCTTAGCGGGCAGGCCATCACGGAACACCACGAACACCACCGCAAATATCCCACAGGTTTGCCAGCGGGCAAACATCTGAAAGGGATACACCGACAGATGGAAGTAAATTCTTGGTGATACCAGGTTGGAGGCGTACGAGGGCAATATGTTGCCAAACAGCATGGAGGGCGTTACTGGAGCAAACTGCATGGCCGTCTTGTATCTAATTTTCGGGATTTGTTTCCACATGGTTGGGCAAAGAACTATCAGGATCACGCAGTCAATATAGATACACATATAAAAGCTGCCCTTGAAGAACATTTCAAATGGCCTCTGGTGCTTGATTTAGTATACTGCTCGAGCATTGAGCAAGGGGCTATTTGGTCTCCCCTAGTAGAAAACCGAGGTACCTGCTGCCGTAAGGGGGTGGGTGCGTCCCACCGTGCGGATCAAGATAAGCCGCTTATCGCTAAGGACCCACCAAAAAGATTCCACGACCCCATGGGCGGCGCTCTCGAGTACCCTTTGGTGAACTGAACAGCCTTTCCGTCCCACACACTTGTTGACTTCATATCACGCCCAATCAAGCCCGAGAGACAACCTCGTCCCGCGACTCAAGTCGATTCAGTCAGCCCAAGCATTTCGAGTACAGTCAACCAAGATGCCGTCCGCGTCCGTCAAGAACCCAAACTGCATTTCGCGCAACCGGCAGCGGGCCCAGCGCGCCAAAGCCCGCAAGCAGACCCTCCAAGCCACCGCCTCAGCCCGCCTGCCCGACCGTGTCGCCAGGGCCGATGCGAGGCGCGGCGCACGCACCGGCCTCTTGCCCACCAGCGGGCCAAACAGGGCCCTGAGCAGCAAGAAGGCCCGCAAGCTGGAGAAGCAGATGGCCCACGCCATCAGGAGGAAGCGCGAGGAGGAGGAGAAGAAGTCCCAGGCTGAGACGCAGGGTCAGTAGTCCTGGAGTATTGTCTACAACACATCGAGTGCAGGATACAGCATGTGCTGACTGATGTTCCCTGACAGATGCCGAGGACAAGAGCTCTAAGAAGCAGCTCAAGACGGAGAGGAACGAGGCCATGGAGGCTTTGGAGAAGATGGACATCTCATGAAAACTGTCCAGCGGGATCACAGATTACCGTATCACCCGGTCACGCACAGAGGACGGAACGTATGGAGACACAAGGACCACGTAATATGGGCTGGCCACACCCGTACAGCGGCAGCACTTCTCGTTCACAGACAGTTCAGATGCTCGTCGACATCGCAAGGGCTACGTGAGGAGCACAAAACTTCAAGATGCGTTCGGATACGCCAAGGCTGGTGCATTTTGCTAGGATAGGTTGGGCCCGCCGATGGGGACTGCTCGACCTGCCCAAAACTCGATTTCACACGTCGGTAGAAGACTAGCCTAGGCTACCAAGCTGGGCGGAAGTGAGTCAAGGGCCTGGTTCAAGACAGAGCCAAGGGTTCTGTCAGTCTACAACTCAAAGCTACTGCCTCGATGAATATAGCAATGACAAGAAGATTGCGACCCATCTGTACAGCGCGTAATTGCCTGTTCGTCCAACACGAAGCCACGCTGACTCAGGCTTGCCTACTGAATAGGGTTGCCGATGAGGCTCACATAATAGCTGTGGAATTTCGGTATTTGTATCCATGGGAGTGGAAAGCATTGGCAAATTCCAGCTGTCACCATGGATGGCATCGCATGTTATGCGTTTCCCCATCTAGTGCTAGCGTCCGACCGCTTACCAAGAGGACCTAGTCTACCTACAGAGGGTGGTGGTGTGGGCGGATATCAAGGGAGCTCCAGGTACTCCAGCCCCTGACCGATGAGGCATTTCCAACCTGATCGAATACAAGACAGCCAGCCATCTGTGTCAACATCTCAGCAAGAAACACCCCCAGTGATATTTACCAGGAGTCCTCCAACATGTCCGACACTACTCTCTTCCGCTCCACCGCCAGCCTCGTGGGCATCACGTCCACGCTCATGCTCTCGGGCTTCAACATCAGCACCTCGCACCTCTTCGTGCCGCTCATGTACAAGCTCGACAAGCAGACCTCGGCCCGCATGTTCGACAGGCTGTACCACGACGGCATGAAGGTCGTCGTCCCCCTGGCCGCCGCGGGCATCACCTCCTTCAGCTACCTGGTCTATTCCTCCTCGCCCCCGCCCATGGCCTCCCTTGCCGGCGCTGACAGCGGCATCCTGGGGACGAGCCTCGGCAAGCGCCCGGCCTTTGCCCTCGCCGCGGGCCTGGTCGTGGCCACGCTTGCCTGGACGCGCGTGGTGGTGATGCCCGTCAACGAGAGGCTCATCAGCGTCGCCCGCGAGGTCGGCGCCAAGGACAAGGTGTCGGCGGGCGACGTCGAGGCCCTGCTGAGGCGGTGGTGGTGGATGAATTACGTGCGGGGAGCCGGCGCCCTGCTTGCCGGCGTGCTTGCGCTGGCTGCGAGCCTGTGACGGTTGCTCGGAGAGGGCGCGCTGCAACGTGGCATTGTCAAGTGTTTTGTGTGCGTGTACTATACTAGAGGTGTAAGACAAGACCTGACAGCGGGTGTTGATCAGGGTGTTTCTGCCATGTTATCTCGTCCACGTACTATGGCTATCATGACAATTCCATGCTTCTCAGCTGTTCGTTGCGACGAGGCTCCCGTGCTTGGCTGGACTGGCTCAACTTGCGCAGCATGGGCGCAGCTCTCAACGTTCGCTCACCAGTCATGAAGATCCATGTTGCTGAATGCCGCCATGTTTCCGAATTGTCTGTCTATTAATCTATTGGTACACTTCGTGACGTAGTGTGGCATGAGCCGCCTCATCCGGGCTCATCTACGTCGAATCTTCATCTAAGCTTGGCTGCCGAGCCCTCGGTCATTCTTTTGCCTCATGACTGACAATGACTGTGAAAACGACCGAGCCACCCATTTCCCCCACCTCACTCCAGTACAAACCACGAGCCTGCAGATGCATGGGGTCATCCTCCTTCTTTTTTGTTGGCAGTCATGCTACCCCATGCCAGAAAAAAATCAACCAGGAAAAAACGAAGACCAATGTGCAGGTGTGTGTATATGACGGTAACATGCCAACTCCTCTCAAGACCAAAGCAAGTAGCCCACACGGACGAGTGTGCGATCAGCACAGCCGTCTAGGCATCGATCTCGCCGTCAGCAATAGCAAGACGCTGCTTGGCTGTCTTGGCCTTCTTCGAGCCCTTGCCCTTCTTCTTGCCGCTTGCTGCAGGCGCCTCGGTCGGGGTAGCTGTCCCCGACGCCTTGTTGTTGTCGTCAAAATGTCCCTCGCCTGAAAGATAAACATTGGTTAGTTCCAAGAGACTTTGTGATGACGGGGGGCCAAAAAGGTGGCTCACCTTCGTGATACATGTCGTCCAGAGAGACGGCATCCTTCTTCTTCCTGCCGCCCTTCTTCTTCTTCTCGTACTCGCCGCTGGCCATGAGCTCCTGCTCACGTCGCTCAATCATCTTCTCCACCGCGTCGTCATCATCAGCGAGCCACATGGCAATGTCCTTGTTGCGGTTCTCCGTCGTCCTACGACCCGAGAAGTCGACACCAGCACCAGAGCCACCTCCTGATATGACAACGCGCTGCACCTCTTCCTTCTGCAGGGCCCGCTTGCGGATTCGTTCCTCAATCGTGCCACGGGTGATGAGACGGTACACCGTGACCTGCCTGGTCTGACCGAGACGGTGAGCGCGATCCATGGCCTGCGAGTCGATCGTCGGGTTCCAGTCCGAATCGTAGAAAATGACCGTGTCCGCGGACGTCAAGTTGATTCCGAGACCACCGGCGCGAGTGGACAGCAGGAAGATGAATATTTCGGGCCGGGTCTGGAAGTCATGCACCGTGTCACGCCTGTCCTCAAGCTTGGTCGAGCCATCGAGCCGGCAGAACTTGTAGTTTCTGTACATCAGATACTCCTCAATCAAGTCGATCATTTTGGTCATCTGGAAGTACAGGAGCACGCGGTGACCTTGCTCCTTGAGCTTGAACAGCAGCTCATCCAGCTTAGCAAGCTTGCCGGAATCCGTGACGAAGCGCCGCATTGATGGTACGGCGACATTGGTGAAGCGCTTCTTCTCGTTGTCCGGGGACGGCAACAGCCCGTACACGGGCATGCTCTCGTCAGGGACCTTCTGGGTGATGAAGGCCTTCTGCTCCTCAAAGTTGGGCTCGTATAATGCCCTGCGCATCGGGACATTGAACAGCGTATCCTCCCGCTCGATGTTGGCCCCGCGGCTGTTGCAGACCACCTCGATCGGCGGCGCGGCTGCCCCAGGCCGGCCCGCTGGCTCAAGGTGGCCGAACCCGGCGTCATGGTATGTCTCTCGAGCCACGTTCATGAGGCTGCTCATGACGCCTTTGTCCGTGATGTCGGCCAGCGGTTTGCGGTCGTTTCGTTGCTTAACCTGAAACAGTGCGTGGGCTGGGGTATAGCCTCGATCCTCCTGCTCGTCGTAGGCAACACCCATGTATGCCAGCCGGTTCTTCCGCCTCGACAGCTCTACAGCGCGGGCGAACACATCCTGATGGCTTGCATTGTACACCTCCTGAGGGCTTGTGTCGGCAAAGCGCAGCCACGAGAAGGAGTCACTGCCGCCGAGGCCCTCACGAACATTGTCCGGTGTCCATATGTTCATCATATGTTGCAGATACTTGTTGCGGAACCCAGCTTTCTGGTTGTCGCTGCCAGCCTTATACAGCCTGCCACCGTCCCGCCAGACAAGCTTGGGCAGCTCATAGTCGATCAAGCTTCGGGTTGAGTACGCCACCGGCACGTTGTTCCCCTCGCGGATGAACGAGGCCGTCTCGGCAAAATAGCCCGTGAAGAATGGCGATGTTGTTTCGGCACGTTCGAACAGGTCGGGGTGGTTGCAAACCTTGCGGAACTGCATGACGAGGTTCATCAGCGTACCAGAGTCGGTATCATCGCCAGTGGTTGCCTTTTCGATGAGGTCCATGATGCTGATTTGGTTGCGCAGGTTGCTGTAGTAAGCGCGCTGACGGTAAGTGAGGTCGCAGAAGACATCAGTCTCAATCTTGTCACCAAGCTCCTTCTGGACATGCTTTTTCACGCGACGGAGCATGAAAGGCTTCAGGATCATGTGCAGACGCTTGAGCTGGTCTTCGTTGAGCTTAGTGTTGCTCTGGGCGTGAGACTCGATGTCCTTAGAGAACCATTCGCTAAATTCGTCATGGGAGTCGAACAGCGACGGCATGATGAAGTGCAGCAGGGCCCAGAGCTCCTGCATGTTGTTCTGGATGGGTGTGCCAGTCAGCAGCAGGCGGTTCCGGCAGTGGAAACCCAGCAGGCACTTCCACCGGGAGCTCTGGGAACTCTTGATGGCCTGGGCCTCGTCGAGGATCATGTACTGCCACTTCATCTTCTGGAAGTAAGCAACGTCAGACACGACGAGCTGGTAGGACGTGACCATGACGTGGAAGCTGGCATCCTTCTTGTACGTGTTGTGCCGGCGGTCCCAAAATTTTCGAAGCGTCTTCCGGTCACCCGCGGTGCCCCAGTACGGGAGAACCTTGAACTCGGGCACGAACTTGCGAAGCTCCTGCTCCCAGTTGTGGAGTGTCGACGCCGGGGCAACGACCAGGTATGGGCCCCACACATCATACTTCTCTGCCAAATAAGCCATGACCGAGATTGACTGCACAGTCTTGCCGAGGCCCATTTCGTCAGCCAGGATGCCGTTGATGCCTTGCTCGTACAGATTGGCCAGCCAGTTCAGGCCCTTGAGCTGGTACTCCTTGAGCTGAGCGTTGAGCAGCTTGGGCTGCTCGATCTCGACCTCGCCCATGCCCGTTGGGTTCTGGAAGTTCATCTCCCCGTCCTCGTCAGGTTCGTCGTCCTTGTTGAAGTCCCGGGCTTTCTGTTGAGCTTCTGCAAGAGCGTGCGCAGCATTGGCCTTCGCGATCTCCTGAAGCTTCTCTTCGTCTTCCTCTTCGAAGGTAAGGTTCTCGAACCTGGTGACCTTGACCCCCGATGCTGTAGTGCCGTCGTCGTCGATATTGACTGCATTCGGGTCTGGGGCGGCGTCCTCGGTGGCGATGTCGGGATTGTCGGTGCTGCGCTCGACCTCATGCGTCTTGATCTTCTTGCCGATAAAGTGAGAGTATAGCTCCGTCTGGGAGATGAGGAAGTTGAGCTTCCGCTTCTGCCGAGCTGCCTCACGGTCTGCCTCCTGTTTGCGGGCGTTCTCGAGCTCCTGCCTCTCGGCAGCCTTGCGCAGATCGCGCTCCTCACGCTCGTTGCGCTTCCAAAAGGTCATCATGTCACGCATGACGCGCTTGGCGCGAGCCTGCAGGTCCTTGGTCCCCTTGTTGGTCCGCATCTGCCACCTCTTGGCCTCCTTGGACGCCAGAATAGCCGTCTTCTTAAGGTTGGAGGCCTTGGTCCCGTACGACTCCGTTGCGAGCCTGTAGACCTTGTTCACGTCCTTGCGTGCAAGATCTCGCCAGATCTGGTCGTAGATCTGGTTGAAGCCCTTGGTCTGGAACTTGGTCTCTAGCGGGTCCTTGGGCTCCTCAACGACCTTCTCCTTCTCCTTGGGCTCCTTTGACTCGACGACCTCTGGGTCCTGAGCGGCATCTTCCTTCGGGACCTTGTCCTTCTTGAGCCTGATACGAATCTGTTTCGTCTCCTCCTTGGTCGGCAGTGCCTCACCCGCGTCCAAGGCAGCCTGAGCAGCCAGCGCACTGTCCTTCTCGGCTTGCTTCTGCTCCTTAGACTTCTTGGGCCGTGGGCCACCTCGAGCTTTGCCCTTGCCCTTCCCGGGCTCCATGTCGCTTGCCTGGAATGTCGACATGATGCCGCCTTCGAGGTTGACCTCGATGGGAGGAAGATTCCGGGCTGGTCCCTTGATGCCCTTTTGCAGGATGAGCTTCGTCTGTTGCGCCTTCTTGTTGGCGCGCTCGGCCTCGCGGAGGTGCTTGATGCGCTCCGCTTCGTCGCCGGCCAGCTCCGCAGCCTGGGCCTTGGCCAGAGCCGTTTCCTTCTGCTCGATGGTGACCGCCATAGACTTCTCGCGTCGGCGCTTGCGTTGCATGTCCTTCTTCCGCTCCTTCTCGGCGATGACCTCTTGGTCACGCACCTTCTGCAGCGCGTCATCGTAGAACATGTCGTCGTACCTGCGCTTGCCCAAGTCTGTGTGCAGGCTCAGGTGCAGGATGCTGTCCCTGGCCAAGTTGGACCTGCGTGAGGAGTGGAGCCTATCCTCCCGGCTCTCCATGGCACTTCGCCGTCTCTGTGCTCGCTGACGCCAGGCGAACCGCTCCTCGTCGGCATCAAAGCCGTCAGCCTCGATGGGATCGATGTCCATCTGGTCCATTTGATCCTTGATCTTCTTCTCCTTGCTCGCGGAAAAGCCGCCGGTTTTGGGCTGGCCGTTCGCCGCGCGCTTTGCAGGGACGCGGGCTGCGACCGGCGACTCCTTCTCCTTGTGGGAGGACGATCGCCTAGAACTCCCCTTGGATGAGGGCTCCGAATTCTTGATGTCTGACACGCGAGGCTGCCTGGGCTTCCTGACGGGCTTCTTCCGCTCAACCTTCTCTGGCTCGTCTGATTTCTCCTCCTTGACGGCAGGCTCCGAGATACTCACCGGAGGCGACGGATCCCGTGGCTTCAGATCGGTTTCGGCGCTGGAGAGTATGTTGTCGAACGACATGACGTTCCGGCTGGGAGTCTGGGGGCAACAAAAGTCAGACAGCGAATGGCATGGAGAGAGTGGGAGCGCTGCCATAGAATGCTTACACTTGTGGGAGGAGCGGGTGCTTGGAGCACAGAAGGAGCAGGTGGCGAGTGTTGCACCGAGGTGCCATTTGAAGTGGTGCCGGCTGACAGCGCGGACTGTAGCACGTTGGGCGATGCCATCGCACGAGCTCCAGCGGGCGGGCTGATGGATCCTGCAGCTGGGTGGGAACGAGAAATCGGACTCCGTGGCGGGAAGGTTGCAGCGACAGGAGAAGTGTAGCCGCCCTTGTAATAAGGAGAACGATCGACGGATGGCTGCGGGGGATAGTCGTAGTCCCTATTCAGTGGATCGCGAGGCTGCAAAGGGCGGAAGAAGATTGGTTAGCAAATGCCCGCGGGTGGTAGTGGAAGTACAAAGTGGGAGGATAATTTGGCGTGCAGGTTGACAAAGAAGATGAATGATGGATGGATCACGACGTCAAAGACGGGCTTGGTGAAATTGGGAATTTTTTCTGGGGGGTGCCAAGGAATGACGGGTTTGGATGATTTGAAGATGGATGATCTTGTGATGAGGATAAGAGAAACCACTTGGCCCAGCGGCATTGCTGGTCTGGTCAGAGTTGCCAACATGGCGCGGTTGTGGAGGGGCGTGGTTTGGCGTGTATCGGACGCATTGGCACCCGTCAAAAAGAAAAGCGTTGCCGGCCACCACCATGCAAGCAGCAAGCAGCATACAGCAAGCGTTCAGGCCGCCAGGCAGCCGGGCTTGATTGCTTGATTGGCTTGCATGTGTTTCTTTGGGGGCTGGTCTTGCTTACCTTTGATGCTGACGATGCTGATGTAGCTTGGGTCGCGTTGTGCCAAGCGGAGCCGGTGTCGCTCACCCTCCGGTCGCTGGTGGAGGTAGTTGTGTCGGTGGTAGGGTCGTAGAAGCTCCCGGCCGTTTTCTCCCGCGGAGAGTCGCGATGGTCGCGCAGGTCCTGGGGATAAAAGACTGGCGGCGCGTGCAGGGGCGACCGAGGAGGTGCGATGCTTGACGGGTGGACTGGCGGCGGGAGGGATGGCGGCGCAGCGGAGGACGTCAGGAACGGGTTGTGCAGAACCGAGCGAGTGCCTGAGCCAGTGCCATTTGTGCTGGTGCCGGTACTGGCGTTTGTATTTGCGGCTGCACTGGCGGGCGCTGACGAGGGAGAGGCAGAGCTGGAACCCGGGAAGTGAGGCGGCGCCGCGTGGTGGAAGTCGGGCTGGGTTGGCGATCGCAGACTGAACGAGTGCCGTGGAGGCGGCGGTTGATGTGGATGTTGTTGCTGCTGTCCGGAGGCGTGCGAGCCTGATGCAGGGTTGGAGTTGCTGTCGCCCTGCTGGACCGGATTCAGAATGTCGCGGTGTCGCCGCTCGCTGCTGCCGCGTTCCCGCTCTCGTTCCCGGTCACGGTCACGGTCGCGTTGCTGGTCTTCATAATCGTGCAGGCTGGGCGGTCTCTGCAGCACCGTCGAATGGAAATTTGACTCCATCCTGACCTCCGGTGGCTGCGGCTCCCGTTCCCTTTTCGCTAGCTGCGATCGGCCTGGCTGTATTTTCGTCGCCCTGCTCTTTTATAGAGCCAGCACCAGATCTCTCCTATCTTGTCTTGTCTTGGGATGCCAGAGACAACCCATCCGCACCGTGCTGTGGGCAAGTCGCCGAGATGACGGGAATGCAGTTGGGCCAGGCTCGAGATCGACTTGGTCGCGGTGTGTGGACGGGATGATTTGCCCGTGATGCGTCACTGGTTGATGAACAGACTGCCTGCCTGACTGACGGACTGCCTGCCTGCCTGCCTGCCAAGCGGAGGGAACGGGCGCTTGGGATTAGTGAATCGCTGGTCGAAGGGGTACCAAGCAGTGAGTTGATGTCAACTGATGGTAGTCGACAGGCAGGAGTATGGACTCGGCCGGCAGGTTGATGAAGGGCGATGGTCAAGTGGAGAAGTATCGCGGGTAGGCGAAGCTTGGTGTTGACGAGATGATGCGGCGTAGACGTGGCCGTGAGGGTGGGCGGGACCGTCGGTTCGGTACGGCGTGGTGGAGGAGGAGGAGGAGGAGGGATGGGGATGGGATGGGATGAGATGGGTCGGGTCAGATCACCCCAGGTCGATTGGTGTCGAGTCGACCCGAGTCGAGTCGTGGGTGTGCGTGGGTGTGCGGGTATGCGTGTGTGCACGAGGGAGGAGGATCTCGTGCGGCTAGCGCAAAATCGAGAATCGAGAATCGCAATCGATCTCGGTGTCTGGTCTTGTCTTGCCTTTGCCTTTGCAGACTGGGCCCGAACTCTCGCCGGCCCGGGTGCCTGTGTGCGAACAAGTGGAACGGGTGGACCAGCAAGACTGCCAGCCAGCAAGTAGGCAACCAAGAGAATAAGCTGTGTTAAGCTTTTTTATTCTTCTCTTCCTTTCCCTTTCTTGCCGTGACGTGCTGGCTAGATATCAGATCGGCGACACGGCCAACCGCGAAATGTCAATGCCAACTGTCGCTACCAGAATGCCCACGGCCGGGACCACTGCCGGCTGAGCTAATGAGGCTGGGCTGAGCTGCAGCAGAGTTTCTAGTCTCGTGCTGAGGCAATTACACGAAACGCGGCAGTGTTGGGGTCTCGAGAGGGCTCAATCCAGATGGACTCATGTACGGTGCAGACGTGGGACAGCAGGGCAGCATCACCGTCAAAGGCATCGAAGCTGACCAAAAGCCCGTACAATGGACGGTTTCGGTCGAGCTGATGAACAACGTGATGGATGGGTGCAGGATGATGGGGGAATGGGGTTAGCGGATGCTGACAGCTGTCCGTGGCAACGATGCTGTCCGTGGCCGCGAGCTGGTGTGCTGGTGTTGATTATTGATGCCGCTGAGTGCGGTCCGGCAACGGATCATGATACAACACCATCACAGTCAATCACAGCCGCTGCAAAATAGCTACGAGACAAGACAAGACAAGTGTCATGGGACACTCGAGATGCTCTGGACGGGGAGAAGGGGGGCGGAAGGGTTACTAGCTGGCTGGATGATCGACTGATTGTTGGGATTCACTGACTACTCTCTACTCCGACTGTCTAACTGCTGTGCCTCTTGTCTTTTTCTTTTCAACAGCAGGGACCATGTCTCCCCAGTATTGTCGGCCAGCAATCTGATCGGGTCCTAGAAGGACGTGGTGGGGACGGGGAACGGTACGCTAGGCTGGAATGGAGCTAGACCATGGCCCAAGCTGAGGCTCACTCCCCAGACAGCCAACAGCCCAGACCAGCCTGCCAACTGCCAGTAATGGCTGGCGTCGCCAGGGACCAGGGGACAGGGACACCCAGCCCTGCCAGGGGCACAGGCACTCTGGCCCTCGGACCTTTTGGGCTGCCTTTTTGTCAGTAGAGACCCGTAGGTAGATACTGGTAATCTACCACGCACAAGCCTACCATGCAGTACAATAGGTAAGAAGCATTTGGTGGGCTGTGGTACTGAGAGCCGCGTCCTGCTGCTAATAGATAAAACTCATTCTTTGCATTCCATGTCATAGATTCGGAGACACCTTCTCTGGTGAGAACTTCTATTTCAAATTTGAAACGCCTGCCCATATCGCAGCTGGAGGCCGACTCGAGCTGTCCTCGCACTGCTTCTCGGTTTTGCAGCCGGACACCCTTCGGCCTCTTTGTTCCCTATGCAGAACATCCATCTCGTGCCTCCTTGGGCCAGTCTTCACTACTCTGGAGAGGCCCGCCCAGTGCCTCAGCCATTCTATCGAGAGGCCCCTGGGGATGCTTGCATGCATGGACACCTTCTATACCCACCACAGGAAAAGAAAATGGCGGCTCTTCTGTCTCCTATACGATACCCCTTTTTCATTTTTTGCACAATGGCTGGCCCACGCCGTCGCCTGGCTATGTTCAGACCGCACCGGCTGCCAGCATCTTCTTGCGCAGGTAGTTCTTGTACTGCCCGATCGAGCCGTCCCATGGCTTGATGCTCTTGTTCTCGCACACCAGGATCTGCTTTGCAATCTTGTCCAGTAATCTATCACAGAGGGTTAGCGAAACGTTGCGCGAGTGCAAACACGGGCCGGTATGGGTGCGCGCTTACCTGAAATCGTGACTGACGACAATGACACCACCAGTGAAAGCGTTGATAGCGTCCGCCAGACTGTCAATGGTCGGGATATCTAAACCGTTGGTCGGCTCGTCGAGCAGGATCATGTTTGGGCTCTCGATGGCCAGCAGGGCGAACACGATACGGCTCTTCTGGCCCTCAGACAGCGTACCGATCAGCGCCGTCTGGGACTCCCCAGACAGGCCGTACTTGCCGAGCTGCTGGCGCCAGTACTGGTAGTCCTGGGACCGGTCCGGGTACTTGTCTCGTACAAAGTCGAGCGACGACTTGGTCAGGTCCAGCTGCTCGGCCGAATGCTGCGAGTACATGCCCAGCTTCAGATGCGTGTGCCTGCTCACGACGCCTGCGGTCGGGGAGAGCTTGCCGGTCATGAGACGGAGCAGTGTCGACTTGCCCACGCCGTTGGGGCCGACCAGCGCCGTCCGGGAGTCCATGTCAAAGCCAAGGTCGATGTTGCGGTAAAGGTCGTCCTTGGGGTCGCCCGAGTACGAGAAGGTGACGTCGTCAAAGGACAGGACGGGTGGGGGTAGCTTCTCAACATCTGCGAAGCGGAAGCTGAAGATGCGATCCGCAATGACGGGCTGAATGAAGCCGTCGGCCTCCATCTTGTCCAGGATCTTCTGTCGCGACTTGGCCTGCCTCACCAGGTTTGCGTAGGTACCGGCACTGGCGATGAACTTCTTGATGTGGACGATTTCGTCCTGCTGCTTCTGATAGGCTTTCATCTGGTTCGTGTCCTGCTCGCCCTTGGTCTTGGCATACGAGTCGTAGTTACCACCGTAGTAAAGGAGGTTCTTTGCCCGCATGTCGAGCATGTTGGTACACACACCGTTCAGGAAGTCCATCGAGTGGGAGACGAGCACCAGTGTGCGCTCCCATTTCTTCAGGTACTCCTCGAGCCACACACAAGCCTCGAGATCCAAATGGGCAGTTGGGTCATCGAGAAGCAGGAGGGTGGGCTTGACGAACAGGGCCTTGGCAAGGGCGACACGCATCCTCCAACCACCAGACATGTCCTTGGTCTTCTTCTGAATGGTGGTCTTGTTGAAGCCCAGACCCGTCAGGATGAGCGAGGCGCGGGTGGCGAAGGTCGAGGGGTCCATCTTGTCCATGTGCTACAGTAATACGCATGTCAGTCAGATGCCGAGCTCTGTAAATCGTAGGGCGGCTAAGCAAGAAACCGGTGGGCTGGGTGGGGTGGGGTGGGGGGCGGTTCCGTAACGCACATCGTAGAGGTCCATCAGGACTTGACTGTCGGGCCCGTCATTCTCGAGGATCTCCTCAGCGACGTGCTCCAGGCGGGCCATCTCGTTCTCAGCCTCCTTGACAACCCAGTCGAGGGCGCCGAGCTCGGTTGGCGGGGCGCCCTCGTTGAGCAGGTAGATGTCGACATGGGGCGGGATGGGGAACTCGCGGGCGGCGATGGCCTTCAGCAGGGTACTCTTGCCGCAGCCGTTCTCGCCCAGCAGGCCGTAACGCCGACCAAAGTTGAGCTCGAGGGTGCTGTCGGTGATGAGGACGCGGCCGTGGAACACCAGGCTGACCGAGGTGATCTTGACGTCGCGGCTGGAGGTGACAGAGGAGAGGACGCCGGTGGTGACACGGTCAGAGATACCGTACTTGTCCATCTGTTCGGCAAGGCGCTGAACCTCGCCCATCTTGGCTGTGGAGGTGGCGGGCTCGTCAGCCTCGATGGGGTTGCCGTTGGCGTCGAACTGTTGTGGGGGGGTGGCATCGCCGTTCACAGAGCCGGCGGCGCTGGCATTCTTGGAGCCGGCCTTGGACCTGGAGGCCACCGTCTTCTTGCCCTTGCCGTCGGCGGCCTGCTTGGCGAGCCTCTTCTCCTTGGATGCCGATACCATTTTGAATAGGGAGTACCGCGCCTGGGCACTCGAGGGTATCAAATAAAGAATGAGAGGTGAGGTGGTGGGAAGGGGAGGGGGGTAAGGAAAGGGGAGATGTATTGTGGTTAGGACTGGACCCTTTGGAAAACAATAAGGTCAAGTGCAGGCCAGGGTCGGGAAGAAAAAAGATGGCCACGGCTGGTGGTGGGAATGGGGTTTCGGGACAGGAAGCAAATCAAAATCAAGTGCAAAGGCAGAGCCAGAGCCAAAAGGTGGGGAGGGGCAAATGTGAGTAAGAGGGGAGGAAGAGGGGAGGGACAGCCTGCCAGTCTCTCAGTCAGTCAGTGGTAAGGATTCACAGGTTGCGCCTGTCCAAGGACACACTGGGTTGAGTTGTTGGTTGGTGGGGTCTGGCTTCTGAAATTTCTGACCAGGCTGATTCCTCACGGCCACAACCCACGGCCACGGCCACCGCTTTTGGGGGACGGATGACAAGGCCGATAAGCGATAGCGGCCTAAGGCAACAGTTTTTCTTCCCATGCAGGCAGGCAGGCCGGCTGGGCAGGTCAGTCCAGTCGGTAGGTGCACATTTCTGCTCGCACTGACGCATGCAGAAATCTGACGTCACCCCAGTGTCAGATAATCTTGCTCGAGGTCCATTGGCTAGCTGCCGGATCCTCTAGCCCACGCCCTGCACGGTAGACTAACTTTTACCTAAGTCTACATCCCCTATCACGACTCATAGCCTTGGCTCGGTTCCGGACGAGGCTCAGCACAGCCATATTTAATATTTGTATCATTAATCCCATCAGATCCCTATGGGAATGCGACTGATCAAACCAGATGCAGACTCCTAAAAACTCCATGAAGATGCGTCCTCCCTCGTCCATCCAAACCCTAAGCCATCGAGTGGCAGCATGTATCCTCCACCACTCCGGAGAATGTGACCACACCTCGTTTCCTGACATCGCACACGTGCGTTAATCACAGTCCGAGGCGCTTCAGTCCCACTGCCGCTGCATCTGATTGTGGCTGATATGCTCAATCATTCTGTTCAATGTCCCATGCACTCATGCAGCCAGGGCTATCGAGCCGCTGTTGAAGCCAACGATACCCTCGGCCATGCACATCTTTGGGGAGCCCTGCGAGGATATTGCTATCCGCCTGCCAATGACCCCATCACCGCCGACCTCGAGCAGCAGCTGCTGTCCTAATCTTGACTCCAGTGCGCTGGGCTCCACAAGATCGGAGCGGAAGGTCATTGGGAGGGTGAAACTCTCAATCTGCCTGCATTCCGAGGTAGGCACTGTCAAGTCACCAGTAGAGCTGCATATGTAGGATTAGCCGTTAGTGTAGGGTTGGGAAACATCGGTAAGGAAGGCATAGCTCGCTTACAAGATTGTCAACGTCAAGTCGTGACTGATCTGCTGGCTCTGCGCTGGTATGAACTTCACATGAGTGGCGAGCGTGCTCTTGGAATCCACATCATTGAAGAACACAATCCGGCCAGAGAGATCTTGCTCCAATCCAGACCGATCGCTCACCACTGCGAGGGCTCCGAAGCGCCGTGGGTCATAAAGGTCTTTCTCGCTTCCTCCGCACATGGTCAACAACTTCTTTTGGAACAAGGGTACAGGCCTTCAGGAGGTCTTCACGGAGGTGTCTGGTGTGTGCCAAGGCGATCTCGTACGTGTTGAGAGGTAGGTGGTCTTGATGGAAGAACAACAGGAAAGGTGTCGGATGGGACATGTTGGAAGTTTATATCCCATATCCCGCTCATTAGGTAGGGGTGAGAAAGGACCTCGCTGCGTCTCGAAGACGCGGCATGTGGAAACTGCCTCATTGATAGCAATCACGGGCGGGTGGCCCATGAACTGAAGCGGTCAGGAGTCACCAGGCCATCAAGGTTCCTTGTGCCGTCCTTGCGTCTACACAGTAGTCGACTCGGTGTCAAGTTGAACACGAGCCAATCAAGAACTGTAAAACATGCGCAGTCACAACAGCTGCAGACAAGGCCTAGTTGACCACCTGGACAGCTAGATGGTCAGTCCTGAAATCTAGCCCTGTGGTGGAAGCCAAGATGCGGGCCGTGGTCGTAGAGGTGAGCAGGTTTTTGAGCAAGTTTCGGGAGGTACGGGTCAAGCTGCAGCTGACAGATAGTGGTTACCTGTGATCGCCAGGTTTACAGGGCGGGTGCCAGGTACCGCCTTAGCACTTACACAAATTTGGCCATTAACGTAAACTCATGTAATAACCATCGCACTGGACGGGCGGAAGAGCACATGACAATGAACGACACGACGTTGTCTTGGAACGATTCAAGGACCGCAGACAAAGCTATGACTTTCAAATAAAAACGGCTTATTCTTCAAATCCTTTTTGCCATGATCGGTGTATCAATCGACGCCTGACCCTTTCCTTAATCGAGCACGATGCGTGGGCTAGAGCTTCTCGACACAGGCCCGAAACTCGCAGGTCCGCAGACGACTCTGTGGCTGCATTTGCTCTGTTTTTCCCAGGTGAGGCAGCCCTATAGCTGCCCTGTCACTGTCTTGTTCGGCTCTCCAGGACCTCGGTCAGCGGCAGCCGGAACCTCGGGTTTGACAGCCTCCAGAGTCGAGGACGCTGAGGTCCGTCGTCCCACCTTCGAGCTTTGCTAGTATATCAGCGCCACAGGGTGGCTGGCTATGACACGGGGTCGAACTCAAGAGGCAGCCTTCGAGTATAGGCCCTGGCCTTCACAGCCCTCACCGCGCGAGAGAAGAAAAGGGTTCCTCAACAGAGCTACGATAGTCAACACTGGGGATCGTGGTACAATATAAGTCTCAGACAGACCCACACTTGTGCTATGCTGATAGTAGCTGAACCTCGTGACCGGCATATCATGATCTTGGTTCCAGCATCTCTCGAGACAGATCTCAGAGCCCTTGCACCACCATCACCCTGGGCAATGTCCACAGCCACCTGGGGCTGCAGTGCAAGCAAAGGCAGATCGCACCGCATCACGACAGGCGTTCAACTCAACGGCGAATTTTATTTTCCACATAGATGAGACCGACTACTGGAATACCTCGACGCCCAGCTGGGGTCTTGTTACGCGATCGAAAGCATTGTGTGCTCTGGTAGCCAAGACCCGGAAGTTGGGCGGCCTTCTACACCCTGCAGCTCTCGCCACGCCCAGCTGGTCCAGAAGTGTTGGTATGGCTGGCTACCCGGAAATTGTGAAGTTTTCGGCGACTTCTAATCAGGTGTGAGGGCATTAATACCACCGACAGGCAAGCAGTGACTCTTGTGGCCCGGGCCTCAGAATGGCTCATCTCTCGACTGGTGGCTATCTCGTGGCGGGATTCCAACGGCAAAGCGGCATATGTGGAAAACGTCTCGAAGAATGGGAAGTGATAGGCCGGGAATTAAAGGACCGCCGCCGCTCAGATTGCACTGTAAGTGCTCGAAGCGTCACTGTGGTTCCCGGTCGCTTGTGGGATTTGTGGCGTTCGGAGCTGAGAATTATATTGTGGGACTTGGCTTCCGGCGTCGCGGTGAAACATGTCGGTCAACTCAGCGATATTCAGCGCGGCGGTCTTCCGTGCGTTCCGGTCGAACAACTGGTGGAAGGCACGCACATGGAAGAGGACATACATATGTGCTGATTACTGTTCATGTCGCAGTTTTACAGTCCCCCACACCTCGTAGTCCAGGGTCAGTCCTCCCATTGCTTTTGATATCCACAGGAAGCCCTCTGACGTGTGGGGATCACCTGGATACTGATTCAACCCAGATATCATTGAGAAGCACACATTGGGTGCATATTCTCAAGTCTCAACCAATTCAACCCACCCAGATATCGGTCGAACATGAGCGGTCCGAGAGCTGTCTCTCGGCGACGGGCTCTAGGCTCTACTTCCGGCCGAGGGAGAGAGATATCCAAGACGTAGACTGCGACCCGGCCTTTCATTGGTGGACGAGGGGCGAGACTGCTTGCATTGCTTGTGCGACGCGCTGAAAGTAGTAGGTGCAATGGGCAGTCGGCTTGCACGGCGACTGCAGTTCCTGCATTTGACATCGATCCACCTCTGCTCATGGCTGCATGTTTCTGCCACTCGGCGTTAGCCGGATTAGACCCGTGTCTCAGCCGAATCTCGGCCATGAGACATGTTTGTCTGACCTGCACGCTTACGAGGTGTTCGAGAACATGTTCCACCCTCGAGCACGTCTTTCCTTTCGACCTCACGCATTCACACCACAACGTCACATCGATAGGCGTTCTTTGATTTGGTCCGTCTACTACGCTCGCCTTGGATCTTAACCATGTGCCACACACGAGCCATTATCCGCCAGGAGCTGCCTTTCCTAGTGTTCTGCGACGATACAGCTGTTGACTTCCTTGTCCATCCGTTACGAGCCACGTGTGTCGATCAGAACCACCCAACCAACCCACAATTGCGGGTGGAAGACAAGGTACTAAGCGATCAACAAGGCCAAGCATCGTGTGCGGGAGGCAAGTAGCCATCAACAGGCAAGTCTTCTGAGTCAATCATTGCTTTCGCAAGACTAGAGGCAGGGCTCCGTGCAATGTAACATGCATATTGACACCTGCGTAGATGGTCCCACGCCGCTGTGGTAGCGGTAGCACAAGACTAAGGCATGCGGCAGCCCGCCTAGATTAGCTCCTACAGGCACATTGCATCTGCATCTGCATCTGCAAGGCACGCAGGTCACCCATCGATGGCATCTTCTCCACGATCTGGACCAGAAAGAATCCCTGCTGATGGCAGTCTATCTGGGAAGAGCTGCATGGGCTGTATTGACTGTCTCGCTAACGTGTTGTGGTACAACACCCCCCCCCCCCAGGATTGGCACGAACAACAAGACCAGGTTCTTGGACCTTTGTCTCCCTAGCCCACAAAAGAGCTGACTTGAGAGTATGCGGCGACCTATCAGGATATCCAAGGGAAGAGCCACCGGGGCCCGCATACAGACGTCCTCAACCCGGGCTTTCTCAGTCCAGGGCGTGCCTCCACAGTGTACCAACAGCCTACAGCCGGAGGCCGGCGGACCAAAGACACGACTAACTCATGCTCAGAAAGGGCCTGGATAAGTTTCGTTTGCTGGACAACGTTCAGCCTTCCCGAAGCCATCACCATGACTGGCTGATCCATCTCGCATGCGCTTCGCAGGCAGCCGCCACATTCTTACTTCTGACGTCCCTTGCCGTCCTCGGTGGACACTAATGCAACTCGCAGTCCGCCCGGCCGAGCGTGGCTACATCTGCGAACTTGGAGCGAGACCTCTATGTTCTGTTGGGCGTGCATGCCTCAATAACAGCAATGCTGGGTACTGTGTCAGTTTTATGGTGGCTCAAGGCTCTTGTGTCATCCTAGGGCTTGAAGATTTCGGGGCTGATTATCTGGTATATCACAGAAAAGCCTCCTGCATCTTTTGTGACCAAGTACGGACGATCAATTCCGCCCGTGGCTCAACCGGCTTGGACCAGGATCGGCCGTTGACTATTGCTTCTGCATGTGGCCTCCCCTGGCGATGTCATCCGGAGAAAGAAACAGGGACATGGGAAAAGTACTCACCCTCTTGCTCTGGACATTGAGATACGCCACTTCAGCGGAAGGGTACATGCAGTCCTACCCGATCAACCTGCGGAGAAATCTGCGCGGGAGGGGATCGTCGCAGCAGACAGCCAGTCAAGCACGCTATCATCCGGGAGGGGGCAAGGCCTCGTATGGTAGTCACGGATCTACTATACCTTTGCTGGGTCTTGAGATGTCTGTGCTGGTCCCGGTGGATACGAGGGAAGCAATGCGTGCTGCGACTCTGAATACTCACTGCTTTTGATTCTCTGTGCATATAAAGTCCACTTGGCCGCTCTTGGTGGAGGTCAGGTTTTCCCTCGGAACCCCAGGCTTCCAGTACTCCTGAGCTTCCTACAGCCCTAATTTAGGCTTGACACTCGTTTCTTTCTTTTCACATAAGTCCAGTCCTTCGTTCAGAATAGACACCAAGCTCCCATCAAGAATGGCTGCGATACTTCGTCTTGCTCTTCTGAGCATTGGGTGAGGATTTCAAACCCTTCCACGCACCCGAGATCTCGGGCCCGTCGAGACATGACTGACACATGGAATCAGGGCAGTTCAGGTTCTCGGCCATGAGGGAAGAAACCTCCAGCCCAAGAACATCAAGCACCGGCAGTACCAATACATCTCGACTGTCACAGAGACACTGGTAGTGACAGACCCTGCCACCACGGTGACGGTCTCTGTCGAAGTCCCCTGCGGTCCGTCATCGTCTAGCACATGGAGCTTGTCCTCATATCTACCCGGCACCGGCACAGGTGGCCAATCCTCGTCAACCTCTGCACCATATGGCAACGGAACTTCCTCGGTCACGTCTGCTCCAGGCACGGGATCGGTTCCTCTGCCTACCGGTATCTCGTCGACTGATCCTATCTCAGCCTCCTCCTCATCAAAGCCTACTGGAACCGGCGGCACAGGGCTGGCCCCTCCACCATACACCTCTGGTATCTACACCAACGCATCGTCCGTCGATCCCACCTGGCCAACAACAACATCTGGAGGCTATGGCACCGGCACATCGTCGCTGCCGTCCTCGTCAGTAGCTCCCAGCAACTCGTCGACTGCGGCACCGACCACGCCCTCGGGAACAGGCTCCAGCGGCACCGGATACCCAGGTTTCTCGAGCTCCTCCGCTGGGGTCTATCCTAACACGACAACACCGCTGACCTGGCCCACAAGTGGGTGGTCTGCCACAGGCTCTGCGCCTTCTTCGTCTCCCACCTCCAACACCACGTGGGTCCCTTGCGGGTATGGCGACGAGGGTTGTGATGCCACGATTACCTCGACCATCACACAGAGTTCCACGGTCACAGTAAACCCCAACTCGACCGTCACATCTGTCGGGCCGATTGGAGGCTCAAGCACTGAGACCGTGCCTACCTCCACCGGCACTTATACGCCCAGCACCACGTCCGTTCCTCTGTCAACAGGAGGCACCACTAGTGATGTCTCAACATCGGCCACCACTTCTGGTCCATACGGCAACTCGACGACCAGCACATCAAGCGAAGCATCAACGAGCACTGTCACCTACACCCACACAATTTCGACGTCCAGCAGCAGCACGGAAGGCGGTTCTTCGAGCGCCGCTACCAGTGCTGTCACTGTGTCAAGTAGTCTTAGCTCATCCGAGTTGTCAACGAGCACGGTAACCTACACCAACACGATCACATCCAGCAGCACAGGAGGCTACTCTTCGAGCGCCGCAACCAGTGCTGTCAGTGGGTCCAGCAGCACATCAGGGGAAGTGTCAACCAGCACGGTAACCTACACCAACACAATCTCCACACTCAGCAGCAGCACAGGAGGCAGTTCTTCGAGCGCCGCGACCAGTGCTGTCACTGTGTCGAGCAGTCTTAGCTCATCCGAATTGTCAACGAGGACCGTGACCTACACCAACACGATCTCCACGATCAGCAGCACGGGAGGCTACTCTTCGAGCGCCGCGACCAGTGCTGTCACTGTGTCGAGCAGCCTTAGCTCGTCCGGGGTAAGCAACAGCACTGCCCCGGCGACTGCATCCTCCACTGGTCCTTCATCACTCAGCAGTTCGTCTTCGGAGGGTCCTACAACCTCGGCAGGATACCCCACCGTGGTGCCGTCGCTCTCAACGACTCTGCAAACCAAGACGTCGTTGACAACGTCGACATCCAGTGCGCCGACGTGGACGCCACCCTCGTACGGAGGCGGTAGTTATTCTGACGGGGACGACGACGAGGACGACGATGACGATTCCTGGGATTGGGGTTGGGGGTACGGTAAGGGACAGTCGTCAGGGAAGGCGCAGCCGCGGTCTGCCGAGGACGGCCAGGAGCGCGGAAAGCAGCACAAGAGATGGTATATGAACTTGTGAAGGCACTGAAGCATCCTCCGCCGTTCTCTGATCCGTTGTTGGGTTCTGGCCGCCCCGGGGCAGACCGAGATGGGGGCCGATCAGGATCAAGGGCACGGTTTCATTTCTTGACACTCCTTTGCCCTCTTTGATTGCTGCACATACGTGTCGGGCTTATACGTCGACCACCGCGCGATTTCCTAGATTTGTACCGTAACAAACACCGCTTGTTTGACTTAATCGTTGCCCTCTTGTGGCTTTAAATATAATTCATCTCGGCGCCATACCTCTGACTCGCTGCTTTTGACCTACCAAGAACGTCGTCCGTGATGCAGGGATGACAATAACTATCGTGATCGTTTAGAGGTTGTCACATTGCATAGCTCTCCGCCGATCACTTGAGCCATGAATACATGTGAAGAAGATACGCTGTTGTCGCCCGTATGCGCACGCGCACGCAGTCACAAGTCACCCCGTTCATCACAAGGACCAGCACAGCCTGGTCTGCCCCAAGATGGGTTCTAGACAAGCTTGAGCCTTTTATTTTCACCTTCTTTCCTTTTCTGTCTTGACAGACGAACATCATTACTTTGTACGATGACGTCTAGCTCTTTTATCTTACTGCCCGGGCCGAATAACATTGTTTCGTCCGATCCGTGGCGAGCTGAAGCTGGCAGTCCAAGTCCAGATAGCAGCTGTTATGTACAGGCCTATGCGTCGAGGTGTAGCAGTGACTTTCCCTCCCACAGCCTGAAGCATACATAATTACTGCACCCTAATGTCTCCTCTAGCGCACCGTCCGAGACGACTCGGCATGTAGGGATGGTGGAGTGTCAGAAGATGGATTGGAGCACGCTTAGGGTGGGAATGCCGTTTGAGTCTGCGTATAGACACTCCCCACATCATAGCCATTGTCGCATGTAATCGACCGCCGGGCTGCTCACTGGCGAACCTCCCACGCGCCTCGGCGACTGGGTATCACTTGACCTTTGCTTGTCAAAAAAAAGTATGGCCTTGTCACCAGACCGGCTGGCATCATCCGTCTGGATTGCCAAACGGATAGTTGAACTTCAGAAGACCATTCAAGCCACCAACCCATCCGTCATCGTCGTCGTCGTCCTCGCCCTCAGACGGCTGCTGCCCCTTATGCAGATCTCTGATCACGCAGGGTACGCCGCCTAGCCAATTTCCGTCCTCTCTCTTGGTGATTGTCTCGCCCTGGATGCGAATCTCCATGCCGGGGCTCGCGCCGGCCCGCCTCTTGCCATCGATACTGACCTCGAGTTCACGGCCTCGGTTCCGCTCGCTGAGGCGGAGAACGACCTTGGTATCTAGTGGGAGGACCAGCGGCCTGAAGCTCAAGCTCCGGGGACAGATTGGGGTGATGAGGAGTGAGCCCACCAGAGGATGGACAATGGCGCCGCCGGCGCTGAGAGAGTAGGCAGTGGACCCGGTCGGCGTGCTAACGAGGATGCCGTCACAGATGGCCTCGGTCAGAAAGTGGTTATTGACGTACACATCGATCATGGCGAGGTGAGGCTGGCCACCGCGGTGGAGCAACAGCTCATTGACGGCGTGGAAAGTCGGGGGGACCTTGACGGGCGGGACCCAGTTAGGGTTGCCCAGGGCAGCCTCTTGCTCAGCACTCAAGGGCATGAGGCGCAGCCTCTGGTGGGCCTCGGCAGTAGAGGTGGGCATCAATAGGCCGTTGATGTTCTTGCCCTCGTCGTCGTAAACGCCAACCTTGAGACGATGGCGCAGGAGGATCTTTGGGCGGGCAGCGCCGGTGGCAATGCCACTGGTGTAGACCCGAGTCCAGGCGTCCTTGTACTCGGCAAACTTCCACTCGCCCAGAAATCCAAGGGTGCCCATGCTGAAGGACAGGATAGGAGGCACGGTCGGGTGGAGAGAGAAGAGGCTGGCGGCGCGCAAAATGGTGCCATCACCGCCGAGGGTGGTGACCAGGTCGATCTTGTTGGGGAAATGGGTGGCGGGGTCGCTGCGGGAGGGGGTATATATGGGGAAGGGCAGGTGGTTGTGGATGCGGGCGGCGATTCGGTTCTCGAAGACAATATTGATGTCCGGGTAGTTGTCATGCAGGTGCTGTGCGAAGCGGACGGCGTCCTGGACGACCTTCGGGGCGTGCAACTTGGGGATAAGGAGGATGTTCCGCGGGGGCTGCTGCCAGTGGAGGTTCAGCAGGCCTACCGAGGTCTCGTGGTAGAGCGGGTTTATCCTGTCGGGGAGGGCGGCGACATCTCGAATCTCCCGCAACGGAGCCGAGGCCGAGAATGGCCGGGCAGCCGTTGGCTGACAGCGAAGAGGGACGGCGGCCCAGCGCGCGAGTGGCCGCCTGGGTACTAGTAGTAATGATGATGATAGACTGTTCATTATGTCGCTTTTGCCGTGGCCGTGGCCGTGGCCGTGGCTAGCCAGGAAGCCCAGGAGCAGGCGCAGATTCGAGCACGAGCCCGTGTCTCGTGACGGTTAGGATTGTAGCTGGAAGGAGGCGGGGCGAAGGTGGAGGACCCGACATTTCGAGGAGCAGCGACAGCAGCAATATGTTCTCTTGTGCGCGGAACCTGCTAGCAAAAACAGGAGGGCACATTGCCCATGGTGGTGAAGTCGTCGGGAACAGGCATGGTCTTGTGGCGGGTGGTGGTAGTAATGAGGAGGAGGGAGAGAGGGGTCGACGTCCAAGATGGGATCCTTGGGGAGTTGTGTGCCGTGCTTGAAGGAGGAGAAGCTTGTTGGAGAAAGCTTGGAGAGGTTTGAGTCCAACCCGCCGAAGACGGGGCCGGTGGGCATGTAGCGAAGTACCGGCGTGCCTGCACGCGACTGAGCCTTGTGGAAGGGAGTGATAAGAAGTTACGAAATGATGATAGCAAGGGCTCGCGAGAAACTATGTACCTAGATATCCAAGTAGCTCATGCCTGCAGGCCCAAGCTTTCGTGGAGGGGTCCTGGTGTCCCCACCGCTCTCCAGTGGGCTGGGCGGGCCCCAGACGGTCCCTTGGCCGGAGCTCGCGGAGCTTGAGCCTCTGACATCAACCCACATGCGGCCACACACCAGACCACCGACCACCGTATTTAGGCGTGCTGGGTAACAGGACAGGAAACAAGCTACCGTCAGTCTTGCGTGGCCATGTGATGTGGTCACCCAGCATCAGCATCAATCAGCATCCGGCTCTCTTCCCTACCTTGCCCTGACCAACAAAGAACCTGCAGCTTGGGAAGGCAGAAATGCCCCTCCCAATATGAGGACGAGCCTGTGATCATCGTCACGCACCCGAACAAGCTGGACTGCATCGAATCCAGGCATCCTCGTCCGTCCTGCCGCCGTCTCCATCCGCCCCCTCCCTCTTGAGCACGCGACCACGCCTGTATACACGCTCGACCCGCCCTGTGTACTTGGGGTCAAAACATAACAACTTCAACTCGTGCCCTCACATCGCATCCAACGTACCGTACCGCACTGCGCCGAACCCATCGTACTGCCGGCCTCCACCTGTCGCAACCTGCGCCTTGCCCTTGCGTCCGTCCGTCCGTCCGTCCGCCCGCCCGTCCCGTCGTGTCATGGCAGCCCAGCTGCGCCAGAGGCCCGTCGCCACGGCAGATGAGCTGCCCGCCCCCGAGCTTGTACCGGCCTTGGCCGACAAGCACGGCTCACCAGACGTCGCACATCCTTCCGGCAAGAGGAAGAAGGGCCAGCTCACCCAGTGGCTCAGAGGCCTCAGTTTTGCGGCCTACTTCCTGTCCTGCTGCGTCGCGTATGCCTATTCACACCCCTTCCTCCTCCCTTTCCTGTGTGTGTTTGCTGTTTGTCTGTCTACTCGGTGGCTGACCAATGTTTCCCCTGCGGCAGTATCAACATCACCCAGTTTATCGGCGCTCCTCTCTACATAATCAGCCGCGATGTCTATTACGCATACATGGCCCTCACTAAGGAGTCCTTCGGCCTCTTGATAACCACAATGACCAAGATCTGGGGGCCCACCACCATACGCATAAGCGGCGATCACTCTGTCGCCGGCCAGATCAGGCGCGCCCCCGACGGCCGCGTCCAATTCGCCTTCCCCGAACGCATCGTCATGATCGCGAACCACCAGATCTATACCGACTGGCTGTATCTGTGGTGGGTCGGCTACGCGAACATGCCGCAGATGCATGGCTACATCTACATCATCCTGAAGGAGTCCCTCAAGTACATCCCCGTCATCGGCACCGGCATGATGTTCTACGGCTTCATCTTCATGTCCCGCAAGATGGCTGTCGACCAGCCAAGGATGGCCTACCGCCTCAACAAGCTCAGGACCGCCCACACCGCCCCGGACGGCTCCTCCTTCCTCAACCCCATGTGGCTCCTCCTGTTCCCAGAGGGCACCAACTTGTCCGGTAACGGCAGGGATAAGTCGGCCAGGTGGGCGGAAAAGGCCGGCGTCAAGGACTGCAAGCACTTGCTGCTCCCCCGGAGCACCGGCATGTACTTTGTGCTCAAGGAGCTCAGGGGCTCCGTGGAATATATCTACGACTGTACTATTGCGTATGAGGGCATCCCGTGAGTACCGATCCTCTAGCCTCCATTATGTCAAGCTACCTCGGAAGTTCTCTTGGCTCTGACATGTACTTCCCCTGCCCCACAGCCGCGGCAGATACGGCGAAGAGTTTTTCGGCCTGTCCAGCACATATTTCCAAGGCCAAGCGCCCAAGTCCGTCAACTTTTATTGGCGCCGTTTCCGCGTCGATGAGATGCCGCTGGACGATGCGGAGAAGTTCGAAACATGGTTGCGGGAAAGATGGTACGAGAAAGATGCGCTCTTGGAGACTTATACGAGCACAGGCCGCTTCCCACGGCTGCCCACCGAGCCTGGGAAGGCCGACACCGAAGTGCCAGACTTCATCGAGACCGAAGTAAGGACGAAATATTGGTGGGAGTTCCTCAGGATATTTGTCGTTCTCGGTATCTTCGGCCTCCTTGGGAACCTGGTCGTAAAGTTTTGGCATAGGATGTCACGCGCTGTGTCTTTATAGGTTCCACCACAACAACCGCGTGGGAGCCACGACACTCACGCATCCACCATGTGGAGTTATTTTGCACAGGCCCAGGTCGGCAGGCGGATCACCACACGGTTAATTGGAGTTCTTCAGGGTATTATAGGAAAGAGGCTAGAGGCAGGACACACTGCTAGGTTGGGTGTTGTTGGGATACCACTTTTCATGTCGGTCTGTATCACTGCTTAACCATCGTGATTCTCCAGGACATCCACCACGCGGTCCGATTCATCTGTTTTTATCAATCAAATCATGGATATGACTACAATACGCTTTCTCCGCTTCTTCCGGGCCAACTACACAAGCCCAAGATCACAAAGAACCCCTAGAATTCCCAACTGCTGGGTGCCCGCTTGTCGAGGTCCTTTTGGACGGCTGATCTCCGTAGACGAGCTGCTTCTCGTCCCACATGGTCACGGAGTGGAGCGGGGGGCTCGACGATCGCATCAATTGTGATGACTCGCTATGGATGTTGCTTCTATGCGTGAGAGTGCAAGAGCATCTTCCAAAGGAGGCCTTGTGCATCAGTGCTCACCCGGTCCAACCTGCTCCAACGTGGCTTATGCTATACACGAGACTCGGTTGTCCAGTGATCCGGGCGATAAGCACAAAAGGATACCTCTCGCACAATGTGTATCACAGCTGTCAGCTTGCAAGTGAGACTTGATGGGACTGTGTATATATACTTGTATAGTTCCTGCTCTGAACCCATTCGGTAAAGTCAAGCAAAGGAACCGAATAAAAAATGTTCCATAGAAAGTTGCAGACTACATACACGGCGGTCGATTGACACGCGTGCTGATATCCAGTCAGAGTCTGGTGCATGATCGCTCGGGTATCAGCTCTGCCTGTTGAGATCCTGCATCATTATGCCCCGTTCCCTATAGCCGCAAGAAGAAGAAAAGTCGTTGACCACATTATAGAGTAATCCAGAGTAAAACCTCCTACAAGGGCCTTGGCCACTTGCTGCTCGAAGAAGAGACGGCGGCTGCAAATAACGGCTGCACAAAACTTTGGCAAAGAGTCCAAAGCCGAGAGGCTCGGACTGAGGCACAATTTATCGGCCACGTTAAAGGGAGAATCCGTGTGAGACCACACTGGACAAGCGAAGCTGAGCAAGCTCCGGGGGTCTCACATCCCGTCTCCTAGACCATTAGAGGAGCAACGGTGACGACCACCCAGTGCACTGCGGCCTTCTCATCCTTCAAAGGTGTCCAATGGGAGACAAACTTCTCGTCGCCCCTAAAGACAGCCGACCGCCGGGTCTGCAGGCGCAGTTCTGTACTGACAGGCATGCCGGCTCGGATGGCATTGCGCACCCTGGTCTTGTACTCGGACTGTTTGGCCATCATGTTGACGCCGAAAAACCTGAACACGTCGGTGCCGGCGACCATTGTGCCGGCCATATTCGCCGGGTTCAGCATTTCGACAATGCCTTCTGAGTAAAACTCGATCATGAAATTGCTGGCGCGGACGACGAGATACTGGGCACGAGTCAGCTTGGGCGAACTAGACGAGGGCCAGAAAGCGGCGGGCACAGTGGCTGGACTACTGACCTTGGAATACGCCGTGTAGAACTCCTTCATCTGCGAGTTGAGATCCTGTCCCTCCATGCGCCCCAGCACGCCATTTTCCATTCCAGCATCCATCTGAGGTATGTGGACGTTGTGCCCGTTCTGACGCACACCCAATGCCTTGAGAATGGTCTTGCGCGCAGACTGCTTATGGGGATTACCAGGCAGCGGCTTGTTGTTTGACTCGGCCAAGTCGGCGTCATTCGCGGCAGACGTTGACAGGACCTTCAGAACGTCAACGTTGCTGTGGATGGTCGTAGAGCAGTTCACCTGGCCGCCAATGAAGAACTCAGTCTTGCCTCGCTGGTTGTAGAGCGGTGCTATGGTGGCCCCATGGTTAGATGTCGAGGCGTCCTCAAATATTGTTTTCGAAACAGACTGTGGGGAAGGGTGGTATCGTTTCGGGAAGGGGGTTATCGTTCGCAACTCACCGACATAGAGCAGGTTCCAGAAAGGATCTCCGTTCTTCTTGTAGTTGAGCAACAATTCCACGGACTCCTTTTCCTCATTAATAGCGGTCTTGAGGCGCTGAACTGGCTGCCTGTCTGTATGGGCGCCTTGCAGGAAGCGACAATTGCGCGGGACACTGAGCCACTCAAGGTCAGCAACGAAAGCATGAGGGACGAGGAGCACAGTCATATAGCCAGACCATAGTCTGAGCTACGAAAACTACTCACATCTCGGTACGCGAGTATCCAGTGGTTTTGACAAATCCGTCAGAGGCAAAAACGATCGGGCTGTACAGAAGTCAGCTCCATGTTTGTTTGGCAAAAATCCAAAGAAAGGGGCGGGGGGGATTTACTTGTCCGCGACTCGAGGGTTTGTTAAGCAAAAGCAGTCACCAAGCCCCTGATACTTGAATCTGTCGGTTGCGAGCGCCCTGGTTGCGCTCAGGGCCATCTGGTGCCTCACAAAGCGCGGGTAGACATCCTGGAAAACGAGGGTCTCGATCTGGTCTTGCAGCTCGGTGAAGACGGTCTCCATCGAGGGGAAGGCGCTTGAGATGAGTGTCTTCATCTCCTTGTGGGCTCTCTTGAGCAGATTGCCATTGACGTTGATCTGGTAGGCCGAGCCAGGACTGATAAACTGTTTGTGGATGAATGCCATCTGGCCGGCAAGGTTGTTCAGAGTTGTCCTGTACTCGTCGACCTTTGACAGGAACTCGACATTTTCGGCGCAGAGACGGCTCTCGCTGAACTTCTGCAGCTGGTAGGCGGTCGTCGGGTTGTGCAAGACCACCTGGAAGATCTCGGAGCTGAAGAAGTCGGGCATGCTCTGCGACGCGGTGCTCTTGGCGGTCCTGCCCGAGATGGAGTTGCGGACCGAGATGTCGTCGTCGCTGTATCTCCTCCGTATGATAGGGCCGCCCGAGACGGCCTCGTGGGCAGCCGACCCGATGCCGTTGCTGCGCGAGGAATAGTCATTGTACATGCCGTCGTCGACGCTCCTGTACGTCTTTTGGTGGACCGGGCGCTGCGGGACAGGAGGGATGGTCCTGTCAACCAGGGGCTTCTTGGACTCGGCATCCTGGTACATCTGTTGGTGGTCGAGGATGGGCGTCCTCAGGCCCTTGTAGTCGCGGGCGAGGGTTGCCGTCCTGGAGCGGGCGGCACGAGACCCACGTGAGTTGTTGCTGGCGATGCTGTCGGCCCTGCCCTCCTTTTTCCGCGGTTTGGAGTTGTTGTGAGCCGAAGGAGGGCCCCGTCTGGCCTCGTGAGCGTGGGTCATCCTCGGTTGCTGTGCGAACCGGTCATCGTAATCGTCGTCGCTGTCCTCCTGAATCCCGTCCTCGTGATCATCCTCTATCTCGTCCTCGTCCTCGTCTGGAAAATCGTCGTACACGATCCTCCGGGTGTTCTGGGCTGGCTTGTGTGCGATCGGGGGTGGTGTTGCAGAGGGCGCAGGCGGTGGGATCGGCGACCTTGCCCGCCGGGAATTTGGGCCCCGGTGGGCCTGCTCGTCGCCGTTCTCGATCCCGTTGTGTGCTATCTGCTCGACGTCCTCGACGATGACTGGGTGCTGGGGGCGGGGCTCCTTCAGCTCGGGAAGAGGCTTGTCCACGACGGACGGGACGCCCACGCTGCCGCTGCCGGGCCGCGACGAGTGTCTGAGGGGCACATCGACGGACCCAAAGGTCTCTGACCCGTCTCTGGCATGGCGTGGCGAGGACTTGCCCGAGGCGACATGGCTAGTACGGGAGCCGGCCTTGCTGCGCGGCAGATCGGCTGGGTCGACGTCGCCCCGGGACCGCACAAGGGCCGCAGTCCCGTTGCCGTTGGTCTGGCCGTGGCCTTCGCCATCGCGAGAGTCGGCCATGTAGTCCGGAGTAATGTTACTGCCCTCGAAGTCCTTGAACCTGTGATGCCTTGAGGGGGAGAGGCCGCCGCTGAAGACGCCGTAGCTTGCGTCGCTGTTGGTGCGTGTCAGCACAGAGCGGGTGGTGGTGACCGAGTAGGGCTCCTCCAAGTCGGCACTGTCGGACTCGTCGTCCCAGTCGAGGTCGGCTATGGTGTTCTTTGCAGCGCTGATGGCACCGCGGTCCACGTGAGGGAGGATACGGTCGAGCAGCTGGTCATGATCGCTGGTCATCATGGTGGCCGTTGCGGAGACGGGAGGGAAAGGGGAGTTATCAGGCGCAGGCGCAGGCGCAGGAACCTCGGAGGCAGACTGTGCCCTGGGATCAGTCTCTGGCTCTGGGTGGCAGCGTGCCGTTCCAAGTGTCCTTCGAAACCAAACCTGTTGTCTGTCGTGTCCTTGGCCGGCCTGTCAAACTCAATGCTCGGGTTGCATCAAGATCAGGGGCGTGGGAACCTTGGGACTGGACAAATGGGCGAGCAGAGCACATGGCGTGCAAAAATATTGCCCGTCACCGTCGCTGCTCGATGCTCGCAAGCATCTCCAAGAGCTCTTGGACCTTCGAAATCATTGAGCCCGCCCCTGTGGGACTGCGTGCCCTGTCCCTGTTTGCGTCCGCGTCCGTGGGCTCGTCCTTGCCCATCTCCCTGTCCCTGTCGACGGCGGCCGGGAGGAACCCCGTCTAGAAGCTCAACGCTCATCTCGCCGCGGCCCATCCCCATCCTTCCAGGCGGAGCAGGGCAGCAAGCACAGAGTGTCAGCTTGTCAGGCTAAGTCAGGTCAGGTCATGTCGAAAACAAGTCTCCCAAGGTTTGAGCGGGGCCGAGAGGCGCGAGGAGATGGCAGGGGCGCGGTCCACCCGGGCCAGTGATAGGAATGGGATGTAGGAGCTACTGCACCCGGTATGGCGTATGGTGTTGGGAGCTGGGAGTCTTGACCTCATCACCCTTGGCCTGGTCCGAGCTGTGCGTGTGGCGTAATACGTGTAATAGTGGGTGTGGTGGTATTATGTGGTATCGTGTGGTTGCCGTGCGGTGCAGAATCCTGAGTGCCGAATGCACCCGGGCAGCTTGTCTGTGTCCTGTTCCGCATGTCCCGCGAGACTCGTGAGCCAACTGACGGGCTGCCCGTTCTCCTTCACCTCGGTCCACCTCCCCGTCCCCTACACAGGCACAGTAGCACCCTTGGGCCGGGGAGGGGGCTAATCTCCTAGTGCTGCGCAGGAGCTGAGGAACGACATCCGACGGGCTCATCTCCCGCGACGGGAAACCAAGAGATGCAACGGGGGACCGGTCGACACTTGGGTGGGGACCGTTCGCAGGGACGACCTACATTGGCTCCATGGCTAGCGCGTGTGACTTGTGACATGATCAGGCCTGCCTTGGGATAACCCCCCCTTCGGGAAACCTGGTTGTGACAGCCTCCAAATTCGTGTGCGATAATATCCCGTGGCATTACATCCTCTGGGATGATATTCTCCGGAAAACCTCCTACCTCAAATGGCATAACCCCTTCTGTATATGGCCTCTCTTATTCTGCCGGTGTGACACATGCCACAGGGTGTACAGTAGCACATGTACGTACATTGCACGGCGCAAATTACTCTTACTGTTCGTAGGAGGTTGTTTTCGTCGTGCTTCTCCACACCATACATGGGCCGGGTCTGTTCTACAGCGTGCCCCTCTCCTCTGTCCTGCACCTGGCCGGGATTCGGCGCACAGGAAGGAAAAAACCCGACCAAGAGGGCAGCATGGGACGGTGTGGGCAGCCCAATCTCTTCAGGTTTTCCGGTCTGTGTGGCCGGGCCGCGCAGATGTGCCTTGAGTCGTAGCTTTCAACCATACCCTATACACAGTCCCTACTGTATATCGCGGTTTATAAATTCACAGTATGTTCATCTCGGTGCAACCTGGATCGACAAAATGTCCAATTCCTATATATAGCGCAGCCAGCGTATTTGGTCAGGTTGCCGAATCGTAATATGGCTGAGCCCGCCTTGACACGGGAAACCCTTCGCCAACAGCCACTGCGCATTATTAAGTAGTTGATGGATTGTCGTCCCTGGTCTTGCCTCAGGGTGGGAGTCGTGTTGATCAAGGCTTCTTCTGGTGATTTGGGACGCTTGGGACGATCCCGCAGATCTGCAACAGTAGATCCGGTCCGCAGGCCGGGCACGCCACAGCAGATCGATAAGTGTGTACGCATACACTAGTTAGACTAATAATAATTATGTCGCGCCCGGTAGACTAGTCTGTGGACGCCCGTCCCACAAACACATATCCACCATCACCGATATTGTACAGTATGCATATGGACACTTGGCTATGCCCAAGCACTGCAGCGATGTCGTGACCATGTATCCACAGCAGTCTCCCTACGCACTGCCACCACCCAAGTCTGATGAGCAATGGATCGCGAAGTGGACATAGCACCGTCTGTCGGACCAGGAGGGACCTCGCAAGGTGGGTTCGTTGTTGGTTGAGCTTGAGCAATCTCCCCATTCATTACAGTACATCAGACACCCACCCACCTCGAAACCATTCCCCCACACACCATTAACGTGTAGGTATATACTATCTCTTCACATTATAGCTAGTCCGCAAGCGTGAACTGCACATGTGGACGCCATGCTGGGGACATATTCCCTTCCCAACGCCTCACGCCACGCCACGCCACGCCACTCCACTCCACCTCGGCTGAGCAGCCCGAAAGGTATCTCACTTGCGACGCCTCCTCTGGGGCTTGTTGCACACACGAGACGCGGGATACTGAGTATTTTGATATCAGGCCTGGGCTGTCGCTCATTTCAATGTTGTAGTCTGTGCGCCGGTAATGAAGCAGCCTCACAGACCACAAGCACACCTAGACAACGGAAAACCGTGATCACTGTGCAGATTACTGTCCTGTCCAGAGAAGTAGAGGGCGATCATTCAATTAACAAACAGGAGAAATGACGTGTCTCCTGTAGGGCAATCAGCCCGGGAGAGGGGAAGCCCGGTTCGAGAGCCCTGGTCCCCTTCCCCAAGACCAGGGGCCCATCGCAGCAATCGTCCCACAAGCAGTACGACCCTGCATGATGATCGAGATGAGCAGCCAAGTCGACAGGGGGAGGGATTTTCTGCATGTCCCGCACCTGTCACAATATACTCTAGACTGATGACCAGATTGCTTAGACCCGAGCTACATTCCACGCCAGCACAATGTCATTTTGGATCTCTGTGACAGGTCAGATAGAGTGGCAGATCAGATCTATCTGTGATGCTTTTGGACAAGATCTGGGCGTGCAGCAATGTCCAAGGCTCACTGATCCAGATCGTATCCGTATCCGCAACTCAATTGTCCTGCGCAAGACAGAAAGGCCCCCACAGATCTGGAGACCCTGGCTGCGTATTTTTATTTTTTGGGGGTATACATACACTAGCAAGCACGTGAATATGCACGCCATCTTCCGGGTGCTGGTCTCGACGAGTACCCTCATGGCGATCATTCCATTTCATTGTCAATCTGGGACACCATTTTGAGAGCAGCGCCCCTGCGACGTTTTCGGTGAATGGGCATCATGTTGACCAATGAAGGCATCCATCGATACAGGTTAGCACATTGACAGTTTCAGTCGGTCAACATGATGCCAGTCTCGGGATCTGTCACGGGCACCTCGGACCGATAGCACATTATATGAACCGAATTTGCATCCAAATCTTTGGCCAGCATGGGCCCAGGAAAATGTGCCGGGACAGTAATCAGGGCTACATTCACCAACAAGAGGTACAAATATCAAGCTACCCTCTGGTATGACCTAGGCGTGACTGTTGTATGCATGACACATTATCCGGTCATATCACCAACCGCAGCGGCCCCAGAAACTATGGGGTAAAATGCATCACCTTGAGAACACCTTCAGTCTTCCCCTTGCTGATGGTTGATCCGTCTGCTTGGCGCATTATGTTCCAGAACGGAAAGCAGTGACATCTTTTACTGCATTATGAAGTCCCATCAGGTAAGCATAGGTATTTGTGTAAGCGTCAGGTCACTGTTTCCAGATGTCCTCCGGCATGCACAGTCTGCCATAATACGTAAGCATGGCTGCTTCACCAAGGACCAAGGTATAGACCGAGAGTCAACAGACAAAGGATGCTGGGGTTGAAGATCGCCCAAGGGCAGCTCCTCGGGCTCGGAATGCATATTTGGACGCTGGCAAGGGGTCGGTCTCAGGACCTCTTGTTAGTTGAAAGGTGTTTCTCGAGCCACCTTGGTACTCCACGTACAGCCCTTGTCAGTGCCCACGGCATATTTCGGTACGAATAAAGCCTTGACGTCGTAAAAGATACTAGAACTGTCTACTGAGGGATCGCCTGTGTGTTCGTCGCGGACGTCAATGACTCCTGGTCACTCGACAAGTGCAAAGTGAAGCCAGTGCTTACGGCTGAGCGCCACGAATATTGGAGACCATGAGGGCAATGGGGATGGGACCTACTCCTAAGTGTCTCGATACACACCTGTTTCACCTTGAAAGAGAATTAGATTGACTAGCCAGGCGATACCAGTGCTCTGGACTAGTTCCTTGGTAATTAATACCAAAGCGGTGACACGCGCCACTTATCCTCACTTGCCTGGGTCTCATCCAGCGTATTGTATCAAAGCATACGCCCTCCCAGTCTTGGGTGACTCGGCTGTCATGCAACTCTTATTATGGGATCGCTCTGCTTCCCATGTAGGCAATAATACGAGTATACCCTCTGCTGAAACATAGCGCATTGCAAGTGCTTGGTATAGCCAGTCTCCTGGTGACACGGGTAGGTTATAAGGAAAACATTTTGACAGTCGTATTCAGAAGAATGCCAATTCTACAAGGAGAGAGTGACGCCGGTAATGCCACCAATGATGCGTAGAGACATCAAGTTGACAGGGCTTTTAAGCATGTCAGCACAGCCGCATCAATCTATCCATAAGATACGGAAGAGAATGGGAGTGGTCCAGATAGCCATGGACGAATTTCATCTGCCAGCATTGCTGCCGTCAGAGTAAAGACGAGATGCGATACATTATATATGCGTACCAGCAGGACCTTGACAAGCGTACAAGCTTCGGCTTCTGAATTGCATCTGGAAACACCACAGCCCAGGTGGAATTCAAGCACTGTATCGACAGTCCTTGGGTTGGTAGCTAGAATGGACTGTATTCATAGCTGACGCTCAAAGTTGTGCACCAATGACGGCTCATTGGATCAACAAAGTCTATATAATCATATGCTTGATGCGTTGAATATGACGTAATCTTCGAATACATGTTGATCACTTCCCACTTCCATATGTACTATGATATTGTCGAGAAGGGATCCGGAGACGGCTGACTGCCCGGTTGCACATCAACCCTCAAACCCGGATTCATAATGCCCTCAGCCACCGCGCCCGCCGCCCTTTCCACGCTGCGCGTGAGCAAGCACCTGGTCCCCTCGCACGGCCTCCTGCCAAACAGCTCCATCCTGCACAAGCCACTCCTCATCTACCATTCCGTGTTCGCCAACCCGTCCGCCCCAGCAATAGAGTCGCACCTGACGTCGGTGGGCGTCGTCGTGCCCCAATGGCGCTACTCGATGTATACCACCAGCCACTTCCACAGCAACACGCACGAGGTGCTCTGTGTCTGCTCCGGACGCGCAAGGCTGTGTTTCGGGGGGGAAGAGAACCCGGGGAGAGTTGAGCCCGTCGTCCAGGCTGGAGATGTCATCGTTTTGCCTGCTGGAATGGCCCATCGGCTGCTGGATGACACCAGCACCGGCTCGAGGTTTGAAATGGTCGGTTCCTACCCTCAGGGATACGACTGGGACATGTGCTACGGGAGAGAGGGGGAAGAGAGACGGGTGGAGGGCATAGGAAGCGTGCCATGGTTCGACAGAGATCCCATCTACGGCGACCACGGGCCGGTTCTTGATGCCTAGATCATCAACATGACCAGTCGGGTGGTCTGGGGACCTGACTCGTGGTGAAGGTCTGCTGCTTTTCGCAACCGCGTACAAATTGACAGTTGAGAAACATCACCCACGAGGCGAGCCATCACTTCCGCAGCCCTTTGTTACAGAGAAGCGCACATGGAAGCGTGTCACTAGATCGCGAACAACAACAGGAGAGGCTGGCCCTGATGATTTGTTAGAAGCTAGCATGCATGAGTCCTTGATCACGACCCCCTAGGTAACGACTTCCTCTGGAGCAACCATATCCCTCCGCGAAAACAACCCACATGGGCATCGATGAAAGACTGTGCCTTGAGGACATCGCCCACAATCCCCACAACCCGCACAACCCGCACAAACCAGGCGAACGCGGTGTTCAGATACCGAACGAAAACTTGACCCTCCCTTCAGGCCCCGACGAACCAGCCCCGTGCGCGATCAGCAGACTCGAAGTCAACTATTGTTCAATATCCCAACAACACACAAATCTGCAGAAATTCAACGAGTGTCCAGGGGCATGCATGCAAGTGTGCCTCCCATATCTCAGGCTCGCCGGCTCGTCCAATATTGTCAACCACCACTGCTTCTCGTTTCCAAGTCGGCCGTCTTCAATGCCGCTGTCGACTTCAGATCGTAATTCATGGCCCTTTCAGTCCCTTCCCCGTTGCAGCTGATACGCATACAACACGGCCTCCGTACATCAGTAGGGAGATTGCTGCTTCCGGTGTGTCTTCATCCACTCAAACTCGTTCTCGGGCGGCAAGCCCTCGGTGGCCACCGGCTCGGCATGGACCCTGCCTGCAGCATCTTCGTAGTGGTGAGTCATCTGAAAGTGGGTTTCGAAGTGTGCCTTGCACATCTCCTCAAGCTTGTGCAGCTCGGCCTGCTCCGGTGATATTGTGAGGGTGCGACGGAAGCGCAAGGTGCGCTTGGGGTCTGCCCTCTCCTCTCCTCGAGGATTTTGTCCCTTTCGGTGGCTGGTTCGATACTTCTGGCGCTCGTATGCCTTCTCTGCCTCCTTCTCGGACCTGCTCATGTACGACTCCTTAATTCGCTTCACAATTCCCTCTAGGAAGGCCTCCATGATCTTTCTGTCGTTAAGAACCCGGGAAAGCTCTTCTTTGGCGCTGAGGCTTGAATCGTCCAGGACTGAGCAGTCAGTGGGTGGGATATCGTCGGAAAGGCCAGTGATGGGCTCCAGATGACTCTCCAGAAGCACAGGCGAGGGCGGACGGCTGGCCGTGTCAGAGTGAGGGGGTGTAGGGAGTTCAGTAAGCCAGTGGTCACTTCCAGGCAGCTCTGGAAACAAATCTGAATGTTGCTCGCCAAGCGAATTGGCCTCGTCTTCGCCATCCAACCAATTGCCATCATGCAGATCCCAGTAAGCATCGTTGTCTCCGCCGTCACCAATGTATTCGTTGTCACAGTCGGAGGCCGACGCGGACTCCGAGTCAGAGGCGGATGAGTCGGTTGGTTCTTCACTGCCGGGAGTGTCCTGGGTGGCCCAGATTGCTGCCTCTGAAAATGCGTTGTCATTTTGCACGACCCAGCTTGACGAATTCGTCTGTTGCTGGTTGTTGTAGTAATCGTCTCTCATGGTCTGCCAGGTCGCCAATGCTTGTGCCCTAATTTGCGCAACGGGATGATGATGGCTTCGGAGGCCAACCACCGTGATGGGCTCAAGGTCACCGCAACGGTATGTTTCGACGTCCTCATTGCCGGACTCGGAGTTCAGGTCTTCGCCTGGCTCGGGCGGGTTGAGCCCGGCCTGCATGTAGATCTGGTTGGCGTCTTCAGGGTCAATCCGCTGCAGCAGCTTCTTCTCGTGTTGAGCAATGAATCTGAGGTGCTTCTTGTTTGTCTCTCGTACGATTTTGAGGGCTTGGATGGATGGAGAGGGGCCGAGCCTGCTGTCCAGTGCTATGCGAGGCCCGAACCAGAACCGAGCCTCGACCTGCAGAGGAACATACATCTTGGAAGGGGCGATTCGGCGGGTCTGAGGTAAAGACGGTGATGATTCGGAGCAAGCAGAGGGTGTGGAAGAGGACAGAATGATGCCCAGCAGCAGGGTCAAGTGACTCCTCGCTTGATTATCCGGGCAGGAAAGTAGGCAGCAATACAGGCCCAGATGAGCTGCGCTGCATTGCACTCCGTTGGTATGCCTTATCTGTTTGCGTTGCCCAGGTTTGCTGACTGCAAAACAGAAAAGGGTCGACGGAAGGAAGTGAAGGCGGAACGAAGCTGCACAGGACGTGATGAAAATCGTCGTGGGTAGATCAAGTGCAAGCTGTTTTCAGATGATTGGTGGCCCTCGTTGCCGTGACGAGGAGCATGTGGATGCTACTGAGAATATTTTGGAGGGAAGGAGGAGGGAAGAGGATGGAGGGAAGAGATGCCGAAGGCTGAGAGGGTCTGCGATGGTGACTGGAGGCTTCCGGCCCCTGCCAAGTGTGACTTTCGGCTGTGTGATTCAGAGCCGTGACTTGTCTGCAGTAGACTGTGGACTGTGGCCTCTGTGTCTGCTTTTCAGGCAGCCTACCCAGTAAATGGGTCAGTTGACAATGGCAGTGACGATGGAGGGGGAGATGGCGTTGTGAGGGCGCAGTCCACGTGCCTTCCTGTTTTGTCTGCAATGTCGCTGTCTCCCTGTTGACGCTGTTACGAGAAAGAAGACAGCCCCTGCTTTATTGAGAAATTTTCGAGCATTCAATTCATGCCCAGAGACCTAAACAATAGCCAATGGACAATGGCTAGCAGCCAGGAGTCAGTGCCGCCTGTTCCACAGAATAGCGAAGCAGAAGCTGTAGCACGATGTTGTGCCTGGTAGAACACCAGAGCATCAGGTCACACTGGAAAAGCTGCAGCCCTCTGTGAATCAGTCAACACCGGCTATGCAATTTGCTTCTCTAGCATAATAGTTCCAGTGATGGCCTATCCGGGCTCACAACGCGCACACACATAGTACAATTTACTCCCAGTCTCCTTGGACCTCGGGGAGCAGCACATACCCAGGGAAGTTGTGGACACTATACTGCGCTGTGTCTGTAACTGGACTACGCCATACAAACTAGACAGGTGACGGAATGTTGTGGCCTGGCAGGGCAGTGTCATATGAGCGAACTGTTCATGATTGCCTTGATTCAGGGGTATCAACTTGCATTCATTCATACATATATACCTGTGGGAACTCCATCACCGCAGTTGACAACGTGTCCACCCACACAAAATGACCACTCAACCACCTCTTCTAGTGGCCCTCCCTCCTACGCAGAAACAGTTCCACAACCGTCCTTTGTTTCTCCTCCAGCACCTTGCGCTCCTTGTCCCTTCCCGGCGTGTCCGTCCGACAGACAAGACTCCCGAAGATGTGTGCCACTCTACGCTCCCTGGCCTTCCGTTTTTCCAGCGACGCAACGGCCTCCACTACTGGCGTTGTCGCCGCCCCAGATCGACCACCACCTGTTATACTGCGCCGGAGGCTCATTGATCTGCGGCTCAGGGCTCCTCCAATGGCGCCCATGCCTCCTCCACCGCCGCTGCCGCTGCCGCTGCCTCCTGTCTGTTGGCTGGGCCCAACAGCACTGAGCGCAGCTACCTCACTCTTCTTCAACGGTGCCAGTTCACCAATGACCTTTGCGAGGGTGGTAGTCAAGAACACGAAGCATATATTGTGGTTGGGTGCGGTCATCAGGATGTCCAGGATGGTGGACTTGTCGTCTTCCGTTGAATCATGAGAAGAGCCTTTTGCAGCCTCGCCCGGCCCAAGCGCCCGGATGGGCGCTTGTTCGATCTTGGCCCATAGTGACGCATTGAAGATGCCGTCCGTTAGGCCCTGTAGGAATAGAAGCAGAGCTTTCGCCACGGCCTCTAGCCGCTGGCATGGGTCCGCCTCTGGAGGAAATATGTCGGCGATCGGCTGATCCGTGTCCAGGGCCTCGATGACGCTGGAGACAAGACCCGCACGAGGCCGCGCGACAAAGTCCTCGAACGGCCACCCTGGCTTGTCCCTGGGCACACTGTACGATTCTAGCATCTCCTCCTCTGCCAGCGTCCGGTCTGTCAGCGTCTCGACTGCATCGACCAGCTTGAATAGTTCCTTCGGCGCAGATCGATGGACATCGAGGGTTGAGGGAATGATACCCGGGCCTGCGCCCGCTTTCTCGCGAGGCAGGGAAGTGATAAATGCCCGGATCCCTCCATCAGGGACCCGTATGAGCTCGTCAACCGACCTGCCAACGCAGGTAGGGGCCCAGGTGGCCCGGACTGGCAAGAAGTGGTCTCTGCCTTGGTCGACTCGAAGCACGACCACCTCCTCCAGCTTCTCTCGCCCCTCGTTCAGCATCCTGGCCTGCGATACTTTGTCGATACACAGCCCCAGCGTGGCATTCACCGTCTCGCCTGGCTCCAGTGTCACGTCCTTTCCAACATGCTCGGGACTGTCTTCGTTGGATTCGTCACCCGACACTGTTTGGTCGAGCGAGGTCGTGAGCCAATGAGCCAGGTCTGACCCCCCACCCTCTGTACCTCCGGCACGTGGCCTCTCAACGAAGCTGACCGTGGCCGGGACCCCTCCAGTGTTTGCGATAGTGAAGTAGACGGCTTGCCTCTGCATGAAGGTGACCTGGCCGAAATCAACCAGGTCGTGGGCGGACTCCTGTCCTTCTCTGACGATGGTGATGGATGGACGGCCTTCGTTCTCGGCGCGGTCCAGCTCCCGGGCCACTTGAGCGTAAATGTCGGCCTTGAGTTCTGGAACGACTGCATCAAATTCAAGGTCAAAGACAGCCACAAGAGGCTTATGGTCGGAGGATGTTATTCGTTGGTGAGAAGTATAAAGGTTCAAATTGACCCGGTCTAGAGCATCCGCTACAACCGCGTCCGTAGCGGGATCGTCGCCATCCTCATCGTATTCGTCATAGTCCAGGCCGGGCTTTCCAGCAGGTGCCGTGTCCCCGTCGTTTTCCGGGTCGTAGTCGAACAAAACCTCGTCATCGTCACCAGCATGATCAATGCCGCGAGACTTCATCTCCTCGTCTCGCTTACGCGCTTCTTCTTCCTCCTCAAGCTTCCTCTCGTGCTCTTGTTTGTCTCTCTTGGTCCGGTACAGAATCCGATCGCACCAGCTGGGCGCTCTCTTCTTCTCGCTAGAGTCGAACAGACCGACTGTGCCCACATCGTACTTGTAGGATGGCAAGAAGGTGATCGGACCTTCGTGCCAGCCATCGTGAAATATCTTACCCTCCTTTCTGACCCGTAAGAGCTGGTCATGTGGCAGTAACGAGTCTAGAGTCGCCTGGAGAGATGCAGGGTCTTCGTGAGGGTCTGGATCGAAGTCATCAGGGTCGGGAAGCGACATGGACTCGTCATCACTGCTCTGCTCGGTCGAATGGGTCCTCCCGGAAGCATCGTCCGTCTGTTCATCGCTACTGTCGGAAGTCCTGGTCACAATGATCGCCTCCTCCCCTCCCAGATCCTGTGATTTAGCCTTGTCCGCGCCATACTCGCCTTTCGAGTGGAGCGTTAGCAACCGGCGGATGTCGTCGCCCGGTATACCATCCAGCCTAAAGTTCAAGTCGCCGAACCAGAAAGCAAAGTCCTCGTTCCCAATCCTGTCCTCGTCGTCTTGCTCATCGCTCCCGGGAATGATCACAGGGTCAAACCGGGTCCTGTCCAGAATGGTTTTAGCGTCCCAGCAGCGGCGTTCGACAGTGGCAGGGTCGTTGCCGCTAGACAAATGCGAATTGACAAAGATCATTCTGGTAGTCTCTCCAAGCACGATACGGGCTGCCGTGGCGCCCTTGTTCCCAAACCAGCCGCCGACGCCGGTGCCGACAGCCTTGGTGCTGACGTTTGCAATACAAGGCGCCAACGCGGGAGAGGCGTACATCAGGAGGAGGAGCCCCGACATTTGCTCTGAGCCAACGAACTGATAGCCCTCGGGAAGGGCAGCCTCAAGGGCCAGCCGCCACTTGTCGGTGGGGTTCGTGTCCGAGTAGACATACTGGGTGACGGGGTTGAGAGTAACGACCTCTTGCAGACCCAAAATGTAAAGGTCGATCTTGTCCCCTCCCAGCACACGGGTGGAGCCCGACGACCGGTGCGCGGTGCCCTCCGTGTCCCGTGTCTCCACGGCGGGATTGTCAGAGAGGTCAGGGGAGGCCAGGCTGCCGTCAATGCCCTCGCCATCGATGAACCAGGCTGCCAGGTCTTTGTCGGTACCAGGACAGGCGGCGACATTCCACGAGCCAACCTTAAGCTTTATGCGACGAGGCCTGGTGTACTCGGCGCGGCGCGCGTAGACGGCGCGGCTCAAGGACTGGGGGGTCGATAGCACGAGGTCGGCGGCGTCGGTGGCTTCGGACATGGAATGTGCGTGTCCTGCTGAGGAGGGCATTTCGTGAGGCGTGGGAAAGGGCGTGGTTGAAGGTTTTGCCTGAGGTGATGCCAGGTCAGCAAGACGGAGCGAGCATTGGCGGTCGAAGAAGGCAGAGAGGCCGAGGAGGAGAAGCGGAAAAGGGCAGGGCTGACATGCAGTGAAGCATTGAGAAGTTCTTGGGCGCTTCTCTCTAGAAACTATGAGGAGGAGGAGGAGGAGGACAAGGAGGCAAGACGAGGAGACGGTCTGCGCAAGACTAGCACATCCTTGAAGAATAGAGCGCCAGAAGCTGGATCAGGTCGAAATGTCTCCCGGCGAGCGCGTGCGGTCGGTCAGTCAGTCAGTTAGGTCGTGCCGTGTTGTGTTGTGTTGTGCTGGGTACAAGTATATAATTCACCAAGACCAATAAGAAGCTGAATGACTACGCAAATACTCGAGTCTTAAACTGGTCGTGGCTTGCAGTGTGGTGCTGTTGGGCGCGTGATTAGTTGATGCTGCCATTCAAGCAAGACACGAGGACGAGGAAGTAGACGTCACAAGGGCGGCCTCGGCGGCCTCGACAACAGAGAGCTAGCTCTCCCTGCCTGCCCCGCGTCCCCCCTGCTCGTTTAACCCCACCAACTTTATTGTTTACTTGGAGTAGGTTACAACTTGAGCCGATGGCCCATCAACGTCATCCGCCCACCATCTCTATCTCTACCACCGTCCTGTCGGCGTCAAGTCGACAGCCAAGGCCACCGAGACAATCGAGGCATCTGGTCATAACAGACTGTTCGTGCACGTACCTGCAGCGACGCCACGTTGCGATACTTCGAACTCAGTCTCATTCAAAGCGCCATCGCAATTCTTCCACAACTGACGACCGTCGACCAGGTCGAGTCAAAATAACACCCACATCACTAATTCAACGTTCAACATCGGCAATCCGCCCAGTCTCGTGGTCCACAATCCACACCGCACACACGTCCATCATGGGCCCCTCGACACCTCGCAGACCACAAAAGCAGCGCAACCATCCCAGCAGCGGAGCTGGCGGTCGTCCGCCCAACAACGCCCCAGCCGCCGCCGCCGCCGCCGCCGCCGACTACGAATCCGATGCCTTCTATCCCGAAGCTGCTGCTCAACCGCCAACAGCCATACCGCCACAACTCGTCGCTACCCAAACCATCGACGAGATAAACCTCACCGTCCTCAAGCGCTACGTCCCCACAATCCAAGACTACACCGCGATGGCCCACAACGCCACACTCTTCACATGGAATATCGAGACGGGTGGCTGGGAGGAGACCGGCGTCAAGGGGCCCTTCTTTGTCTGCAATCAGGAGCAGCAGTTATCTGCCACAGGCCACTTCATCCCGCGCGCCTGCGCTTTCATCCTGAACCGCAGCAGCCCGGAGAATGCCGTCTTCGACCTAGCAACCATTGCCGAGTGCGAGTTGCTCCAGGGTCAGCTCCTGTCAACCATGACCGATACCGGCCAGGGCTGGGGCTTCTTCATGGACATGGGAAAGGCGCAGGAGACCTGGGAGGCTTTCAGAAAGCTTTGGCACAGTGTGCGGGCTGTGAGGCAGAGCTGACCTGCAGACTATCCATATAGCTTAATACTACCAGCCTGTACTGATTCGCCCTCGTAGAGAACATGCTGTTGCCAGCCTAGGTACTTGGCATCCACAAGCCGGACCTACATGGGCATCGCACCGCCAATACCGGGGTCCAGCGCGGAATCGAAGAATTCCATCTGGGTTTCAGTTCGAGACTCGATTGAGATCTTCCACTGCACATGACCACAAGTATTCAAGTACTAGGTTTTTATTCACTTGGATAGGTGTCATTCGTTAGTGGAAAGCGTGTGAACCTTTCGCAGGACTCGAATTATATTTACTTGGGAAATTCATATTCGAAGAGTAGTGTGAGAAGAAGTGGAAGACACGGGATGCTAAGCCTTTGAGGTTTCTTCTATGATCGTCTGAAGAGAAATGAAAGCAACAGAAACACAAGAGTGGAGGACGCAACTGCCTGTGACTGTGCGCTGAGATTCGCTCGGAAGTTAGCGAGGCACTGGGATTGGCCTTCAGGACCGGACAACTCACGTTCTATGCTCACTGAGTCTCGCCTTTATAGAAGAACAAATTCTTGAAGACCGCATTCTGCAAAGTCGACGCTTGGTTCAAAACTTCCATTATGCCTGATGAGGCCCAGGTATTGGTCGCATAACTCTTCAGAAAGGAATATGAACCTAATCGTTCCAAGTCGGCGATAACTGTCCTGTAGTTCAGACGCTCGTGCTCTCTGTAAAAGGAGACCGTTAACTATGATTTGTCCATCCCACCATTCCCTTTTCCACAGAGGCAGTATATGCGAATGATCTTCCCAACGCCATTCCTGTCCGGCGGTGTCTTGTCCGAAGACAGAGGCGTCCTCCATGTCGCGTTGGGTGTTTACGATTGTCGCAAAATCTTTCCAGCGTGGTAAATCATCTAATTCACCTGATATTCGTCTCAGTGGCCCCGTCACTGCCAGCCCTCGCACGCTCGATTTCTCGAATGTCATAGTCTGTAGGTCGGACTCAAAATTGGGAATTGTCGACAGCACTTGGAAACGGAGCCCGCTTATTGGTGATCCGACGGAGGGCGAGGAGTGCGCAAAGGGCAAAGACGCCCAAGACCATGACGGCGCAATCTGCACAGGAGGGATTCTCCTCGCCTTTTCATCAAGTTCCCAAAGCAGCGATCGGACTAGGTCGCCTTTCCACAGCCCGGCGATGAGATTATCGTCAAGAAGGCTATCGTAGATGCGCGCTATTCCAACGAATGCCGGAAAACGGTCCGTCTCAAAAGTCAAGTTAGTCGAAGCATACTGCCCAACAAAACCTTGCCATGACTTGTAAATCTCGACCAGGGAGCTAGTGGCATCGATCGAACGTATTGAGCCTGCTCCGGATTCTCGTGAAGCGTACCAAGGTAAGGTGATGGTTGGAAAGGTTTCGTTGACGACATGCTTTGTGCATTCCCACCACATCTGTTTTGGGGTAAAATGTAAGATACGAGGTGACAGAGCTCGCTCCTGAACTATCCAACCTCGAGATCCCAAGGGGCCACCGATAATGTCGTTGCCGAAGTCAGAAGGGCTTGCTCTGATGTATATCCCGTCGTAGTGAGTTTCTTCCTCCTGTCTATCCCCGTCGATCAAGAGGACGAAGTCTGTTCGTATCGGGTAATTGAAGAATGACAACGCCATTCTCGCAGAAAAGAGCCCCAGGCTGCTATCCTCGTATCCTGATGCCGAAAGATTACACTGTGCGTACCGGTAATAATCTCCCATTCTTGTCGCTTCAAGCTCCCAATCCCTCTTAGACCCCTGGATGATACATAGACAGTCAATCCAGATATATTCGATACCAAGCTGATAGGTCATGTACATGGCGTCTTTCATAAGGGTGGATAGCTGATCCATAGGAATCTCGCGTCGAAGAATGTCGATATTGCTTTCCTCAAGCTTTAACATTGTAGCACCGGCCCAGCGATGGCTTAGAGTTATATAACGACATGACACATCAGATGATAGGGTCTTTGTTTCACAGACATTGGCTGCGATCCTGGATGAGGCACCGTCGCCAAGCATCTGAACTCGAACCAGGCGGGTTGGCGGGGCCGTGGATGTCTTCTCCCATTTCCGGCAGATGCTGTGTTCCAAGCATTCTTTGAACCAGGATCGAGCTAAGCCGATACTTCTTGCAGATTTGGCCGTCGTTTCTCGTAGGGCAAGATCTGCGCGTAATTAAGTTAAAGTCACCACGGCGAGTAGCATGTTGACTCCTTACCTCGGAACTCTGGGCCAAGTCCAAGAAACCCTGCGGGTAAAAACAGCAGACTCTCGATACGCGCGTAAGTGTCAGGGTAAGAGTCGTCGTTGAAGCGTTGGCAATCTTGGCCACAAAGATGAAAGGTTATCATCACACCGCGATGATCATCTTGCTCCCAGCTCCACCTCTCGGGATGGCACCAAATTGATGATGACTGGTCCGTGATATTTTGGAGCTCGGGACTCTCCTTGAACAGCTTCTCCAAACCCTTGGATAATTCCTGACAGATGGGACAGCCACCATCGACGGACTCCTCCAGTGATGATAAAGAAGAATGGTACACTTTGGCGCCTCTCCCTCTAAGGGTATCCGGTTCTCGATACTTGGTATGGATCCTGAAGTTTCCTTTGAAGAAGTTCCCACAGATAGAGCACAGTCGCATGACCATCTTGCTCAATGTATCAGAAACGTCCCCGTCCAATTCCACCGTCAGGATGGACTTCGTGTCTTCTGCCTTGTCAGAGTTCTCCGAATATTCATCGCCGACATCTCTATCGCAGTCATTACAGCCGTAGTCGCCGTTGTCATCGTAGCCATGATCGTCTTCGGTGACCATTTTCGCGGCAGATTCAACATCTTTACCCGTTCTCAGGTCAAGCTCCTGGTTCACTGCCATATCGAAGACCCTCAACTCCTGCGGAATTGATGGACTAGGTGGTGCAGTTGACGAGTGACACTCGGGTACTCAACGTATTGTACAATTGTTTCGTTGGGGAAGTTGTTCATAGCCGCCTGATTTCTGTAAGTCTGACAATAGCGTAATGGAGGATTTGTGTCCGCGGTTAGTGGCGCAGCAAGTTGGATTGATGCATAGTTCAGGGGTCCTTGGACCAGAATTCGCCTCTGGTTGGTAATTGGGTGGTCAGCCTGCAGTATCAACATCCACTATTGGTCAATCAGGCTGATCCAGGCGGACATCGACACCAATGAACTGGCACGAGATCCGATCAGGCCACCAAGTGTCTCGGGCTGAGCTGTGGGCATTTTCAAAACATTTACGATTTGGTCAGGCAACTGGCTTGCTGCACAGCTTACATGGTGGAGGGTGCAAGCAGAAGTTCAAAACAAGCAAATTCGCCTTGAAGCTCTGTGGTATCACCGTAAAAATAGCCTGTTTATTCGAACCTCTTTTCCATGGCTAATCATGAAGATATAGGTTTCATCTAGCCTCTTTGACAGAAGACTTTTACGCCTCGATTGCGTGGCATATTAAACCGCAGCTCCGTGAAGGTATGGATGTTTGAAATTTCGCAATCGATTCTGCACTGCGAAGAACCAAATCGAATTTCGAGCACGACGCAAATAATAAGTACTCGCTTAATATGGAGATTGCTCAATATGACCAAAGATTTTGTGGCCACCAGCCCCATGATCGCTTGAGTATGGGCTAGTGGGCGTGTATGAATCCCTCTTCTAAGCCGGGATGCAGCACTTTGGTTCTCGACTTCGCAGTGGCAAGGCTCTTTTTGGTTCCTCTGAACTAACACCGCTTTGGTATACCTAGGTAATCTACTGGTACTTGATCTTACATGCCCGTCGTCCCGCTAGTCGTCAGACTTGTACTCATACGCGTCCTGGATGTCCGCGTTTGATATCATGTTCACGTCGGATAGTCTATCAACAAGATTCTCTCTGAAATTTACTTCCAATTCTTTGAACCACGAGAATCTCGCCACCAGTGAGGACTCTGCAACCAGCAGAAGAGAGGAGAGGGTGTGGGTGTGAAGGCGGAGTTCCCTCGCACGAGCGCTGTCATCCTAACCTTTGGAGTAATTCATCTGTCTCTGGGCGCCTTATCTCGAGGAGGAGTGCAATCTCAAAAACACTCTAAACTTATTGACCGTCTGCGTATGCTACAGCCAAACGTGAATTATTACTCCATCAAGTCACAAACAAGATCATGAAATATGATGCAAGTATAGAACCAAAAAGCACATCCTGCTCTCGCAAATGGAGGAGCCCCCCCCCCCTCTTGCCCTAACCACTTCTTGCTGCTCAAAACACTCAACGTGACCTCGAGCGGTGTGCATTCTTCCTGCATTGGATTATGAGGAATGTGGAACGCACTTCTTCATAACCTGCACATCCAGCACCAGCGAGCTCTGTCCCGCGTCCGGCGTGATGGTGATCTCGTAATCCCCTAATTCGCTCTCCGGGAACGTGTACGGCTTGGATGGGTCGTCATGATACGTCCAGGCCCTGTCCGACAAGAAGACCTTCGGGTCGGTGGTGTTTACGGCTGTCACGTAGCTCGGCCGCGTCCCCACACCGAAAGGGCCAACCTGTTTGGGGACGTGGACCCGGACAGCGAAGGCACGGCCATTAGGGAGCCGGTAGACGAGCCAGCCGTCGTAGAAGCCCAGGATGCCACCAGAGGTGAGCCAGGAGAAGTAATATGACCAGGCGATGGTGGCCGAGTCGTTTCGACGGAGTGGCTGATTCGGGGGGGACTGGGACTTGGTGACCAGCTAGCTGTCGAAGAGGTGGTTATCGATGAGGATAAGCTCCTCTATGGGGTTGGACGTGATACCATTCCTGACGGTGATACTGTGAGGCGAGCCGCCACCGCCGCCGAACATGGCCACCGGGGCGGCTTCATTTGTGATGGCGAGAGAACCACTGTCTAAGGCACCATGCTTGACACTAAGGGTGAGTATATTCACAGTGGTGACTTGAGATTTCTGCGAAGTCGTCAGTAAGACATGCGAGACTTGTTGCGATTGGAATGAGAAAGAGGGGGCGGGGGAGAGGAAATGACTGACAGCTCTCGCCATGACCAAAACCCCAAGCAAGGCTATCTCAATATCATCGCCAACCACAGCGAACTCTTCCGCAATGCTTCGTCCGGCCCACGCGCGCAAAGCGGCGACGTAGATCTCCGTGGCGCTTTCGAAGAGCTCATCCCATATAGCTTGTCCTGAAGGAAGGGGCTGGCCGGCAGGGAAAGAGAAGATGAGACCGTCGTCAATGGTGGCGATGACTCGCTCTTTGCCCAGCTTGATTTGCTGCGCGAGGAGACGGACAGCTGCATCGGAGGACTGCCCTGGTAGGGCCGGGTTGAATTCATAAAACCCGGGATTATGATTCGCTGCACAATACCACCTGTCAGGAGGGTGGTAGATGAAGGTGCGGAAGGGCATCGTCCTGAAGTCGGAATCCGAGCTGTGAGATGTGTGGGAATGGGGCCAGGCGGTTTTGCCGTTATAGTGAATAGCAGTGCAACGAGAGCTCGATGGGCTATCTGCATCAAGGAGAGGATATTAGGCCATTCTTCTGACTTTTATACTTGGAAATACTTGGAATGAAGAGGCCTGTTATAGAGCATTGATTTGAAGTACGAGAAACCCTGGAAATGACTAGAAAGTTGCGGTTCATGATCGGAACGCTATTGAAGCTATTCCGGGCTACAGGCCGTCCTATGTGAGGGTGGTTTTCAGCCTTGTGTCTCGGACTATGTGAGGTCGCGTTGTTGGACTTTACTAATGTCATGGGCTGATGCTCATTGCTTTTCAGGACTGCTAAGATAGATGCAACCCGCTGAGATTATAGGATAATGCCTTCCTTCTTTTATTGTGGCGTCGGGCACGCCTTTTCAACTCTGATTGATAGCGTGGGGCTGAGTGCACATTATTGAAGCGCCCATATCTAACAGCTCTGCTGGGCATGACGAGTCGTCTTGGCTAGCATGTTTTGTGACTACTCGACCTGTGGCTTGTGTCGAAGTGGCTGGCGACGTGTCCGTGATAGTGCAAGTACACAATCGGGAAGGATTTCGACCTGGATTATCAGTTTCGGACCTATAACTCCACTCTAAGCATTTTGATACAAGCTTCCAAACGCAATCCCACATACGGCTTCTAATAGGGTGATGATTATCCGGCCAGACGCTCAAGTTGATATATATTAATTGGTTGTTCATATATCTAAGGAAAGACGTTTTCCTTTTGCCCTACCTTCCTCAAAGGCTCTTTATAGGCATTCTCCAACCCGCTCCGACGCTGATGCATCATCTCAAACCAGGGCTCATAGACTTTGTCCGTCCTCTCTATGACATAGCCACTCTTGTACGGGGGCACATCGTGGGAGTAGTGGGACTCATAGGCCGTCTCGATTGCCTGCCCGTTCTTCTCGTTTTCGGCATCGTCGAGAAAAGTATCGTAAGCAGACATTAAACATTCCTTCTTTGTCAGGCTGGAAGAGGGCCACAATTAGCGGGCTGACTCGGGAGGAGTTGCTCCAACTGAGCTGGATCAACCAGCCTTTTCTAGACTTACTGCTTATCAAGATAGGCTTCCTTGAAACCAGGCAATATGCCGGTATCGTATCCATTTGGGAGCACAACATTGATAGTGATATCTTCTTTCCCCAGCATCGGGGCCATCACACGCACCCACTGCAAGACGCCAGCCTTTGCTGCGCAGTATTCAGGCATGGTGGGCAGCGGGTAGATAGCTGCGATGCTCCCCGTGACAATGATCTTCCCTTTGCTGCCACCGGGATTGTGACGCATGTAGTGCACCGCCAGCTCCGTCCCGTAGATGACGCCCTTGAGGTCGGCATCAGTGCAGCTGAGGTCCGGACACGGCGGGACGTCGTCGACGGACGCGTCCTTGCGGGCCAGGTTGTACCGCGAGCCCACGTCCCTGAGTTAAGAAGTGAAAGGTCAGCATCCCCGCGAAAGTCGTCTCGACTATGCTCGTAATGAACTTACACTATCCCCGCATTGGCAATCAACACGTCGAGCCGCGCCCACTTATGCCATACCGCCTTGAAGACGGCCGCCTGGGATTGGTAATCTTGCACGTGACACTCAATGAATAACGAAGTATCGCCCTTTGGGTCCAGCTGCGCCGCGAACTTTTCTCCTTCGTGGACGCGCCGCCCGGTAAAGGCTACATTATATCCTCGCGCGTGGAGGCGCTCGGCCAGATCGCGACCGATGCCGTTCTGTAGCTACTGTCAGTATACGGATAATGAAAGTTGTTTGCTTCTGACAGACCGTAGCCCCAGTGATGATGACGACCTTGCGTGGGTGCGACGATGTGGAAGCCATGTTAGTGCTGCTTATTTCTTGGTGATCCGGATTACAATGGTCCCGTGGTACTCGCCGTCAGATTTGGGTTGCACGGCATACTCCCACATATTTATAGTGCGAAAGGGCGAATTGCTCGATCAGAGTCGTGGTTTGTCTTTGCCTGTTGGCTGCACTGCCTCCCACCATCTCTCCTGCATTATGCATTGCCGTGTGCACTAGATCTACCAAATCAGACCCCCGCGCACTTTACTTCTGTACTCCAACGCGCAGGTCTCCCATGCAGAGTCCTTTCTTCCTTTACTTTTTTCCACCCATGGTGAAGCATGTCTGCGTGCGCACCTCCCAGGGTAGTTCGAAAAATGGTACTCCCCTATCATGGGCCTGTTTACAGTTTCTCTATTGGCTGTGGAGCGACCAACATCTTTCTCGGCGACAAGGTATATATGTAGGGGCCTGCATGTGACGACGGGGGTTTTCAACATTCAATTTGATAAATTTCGATGTACTCGTATCTTCAACAAACAAAGTCATTTTACCCCAAATGTCATCTACCAGAGTCAAACCAGCCACAAGTGACAGCCACGTCTCGTGGCAGTATCTCCCTGTACGTTCATCACAACTTCGTCTGATCCGTACCAGGTCACTCAGTGGCTGGCCTGGGATAAGATTCCTCACGGGAAAGTCTTTTTTGCTGCTCAGCCAAGCGAAACAATGTTGCAGTCAGGATTGTGTCTGATCAGCCTGAAAGTACAGCCCCATGACATTGCATGCGATCGACCTCAGCTACCCTTCAAATCAACCAACCCTGACGACCGGTCAGCTTACTTAGCGAGCGGTCAGCCTGAATGGGATCGGCACCACCCATGCAGCCCGAGCCGTCCTGCAGGAGGCCCGCAGACTGGGGGCGCGGATATCACCTGCCTAGCCCAGCTGCCCAGGATGCAGCATCCCCCTTTGCGAGTGCCCTGCTAACATGCTGCCTTGAGAACCATCTCCTGGGCATGCGGGACGTGCCTGGGCACTCGGCACTCGTGCCTATTCCTACTTGAAGAACATTCAATCTCTCGGGTCAGCAGCCCGTCAGAAACCCCTTCGCTAGTCCCGCGTAACTACTCGATCCAGAGAGCATGGCTTCGTCGACCATCCCGATCGAGCTGCCCGGGCAGGTCGGCTTTTTGGCAACGGCGACATTATGTATGGTACTGCCAACGGCTTTGGTGGTCCTGCGCATTATAGCTCGTCGAAGAACGTCTCTGTCGTTGAACGGCAGTGACTTTTGCATAGTAGCAGCTCTGGTATGCCAACTCCCATAAGCATCTCCTTCCCTATTGCCTCCGTCCAGTACCATCACCAGAGTTAAGATGCCATTGACATTCTAACAATTTCATTCCAGGTCTTCGACATTGGCCTTTGCATTGTCGATTACTTCATGGTGCTGAAAGGCGGCTTTGGGTTTCATATCAAGGACATCGAGAGAAGGTTTGGACCGGAAACACTCGTCACATTCAACAAAGTGCGTTGTCCAACACCCATCCAGCCTTCCCCAATCCAGCCAACCACGGCATAGACACAAGCTTATGCAAGTCATTACAGTGCATAGCAGCATGGCCGATCCTCTGGAGCTGCTGCGTCATGACTAGCAAAGGGTCTGTCCTCTTGATGTATCAGACGCTGATACCTGTTGCGCGGATGAAGTTGGCCGTCCGAGTCGTGGGTACCTTCATCGTCTTGTTCGCAATCGGAGGCATCCTAGAGGCCTTTCTGATCTGTAGGCCCTATGCCAAAAACTACTACGTCAACCTGCCTGGCACCTGCGGGAACGTCAGAACGTTCTACATTTGGCTGAGCGCTCTCAACCTGTTCAGCGATCTCGTCATCCTGCTGCTGCCTATCCCTTTCCTTACTAAGCTCCAGATGCCGCTGAGAAAGAGATTGGGATTGATTGGCATGTTTATGGTTGGAGTCTTGTGAGTTGACACCAACCCAATATATATCTCGCCCGACGATAATGAGGATGAATATTAACTAGGTGGCCAGAACTTGCGTTGTAACCCTCTACAGACAAACCACTCTTGGCGACCTGGACCTTACGGACGTAACCGCAAGCGGACTTCTCGCCTTCCTCGCCTCCACAATCGAGATCGCCGTCGCCATCTGCATAGCCTGTCTGCCTTTCCTCCGAGCACTGTGGGGTTCGATGTCAAGCCAGCGTGGTGGCTCGTCCAACAATTTCGACTCCTGCGAATCAAGGGGTCTCAAAAATGGTAGGAGGACGTTGAAGAGCGATGGTTTCGGACATCTTCCTGACGATTCTTCCGAGATCAGACTCCAGCCTATGGAGCCACTCAGCGGGAGGCCTGGATAAAGCGTCACTGGATAAGTGCGCGGGCGAAAGACCGCAAAAGAGTGTTGGACCACGACAGCCAGGACATGGTTCGAGCAGAGTGCCAATGAACTCTGCTGGCTATCGTTGTGAATCCAGGCTGTGACTCGTCCACAAATATAGACAAACCATGGCAGCATGAGCCCCACGACCTAGTAGGAGAGCGGCCTGGTCAATCGATGGAGTTATCAAAAACAACGTGGTATCAAGTCTTCCACAAAGGAGGCCAAGCCAAAGTTTCTGAAAGAGCAAAGTACCAGAGCGTACGTCCATAATTATAGAGACATAATATTTCACAACTGGTTGAACCAGTGCCATTGTCGAGCTCATTGTCCTGGCTGTGGCTCACCTGCCAATCAGTAAAAGAGAGACTTCCGCTAAAGGTTACGAAACCATGACCATTGTTGCCATTATGCTTGCTGATATATATCGACGGTAGATTGTGAAAAGGCAGGCTGTCGATTTTGGCGAGAATAGAGCATTCACGTGGACCCCCCCCCCCCCAGACAATGAAGACTCAGGTACAACTGAAGCGCTGCTGAGTAGTTTTCAGTCAGTGCTATGGGAAGAGATGGTAGAATGTGGTGCAGACTGAGAGCCACAGCAATACATCATTACTACCACCAATCCCAACATATTGCTCCTCGGCACCAGAGACGAGGCACCGAAGTCCTTGGCACCAAAAGACGGCACAACCAACAGCAATGTTTGAGTGAAAAGGAATGTATGGTTCTTGCAGGATGAAGCAGCCATGAAGGAAACACGAGAAGAAAGCCTGTCCCCTTATTGGAGATGGCAACTTTGCCGGACATACAACATCTAGTGGTACCAGTGCATAATAATTCAGTGGTCTGCCCTGTGAAGAAGTATGAAGTACTCGAGGAATGGTTATTAGTGCTCCATTACGTAGATGCCATGGAATCAGGTTTCAATTCAGTGAGAGGCCATGGACAGAGAGGTCACCTGGGGCCCGAGGTGCCACTCAACTTGGTATGAAAAGGGGCCGCACCAGAAAAATGCCTCCAATGATGCTGGGTCTCTGTTCACAGCCTTTGAATGCAATACTGAATTCGAGATGGGCCGACAAGAGGTTGAATCCTATATTAAATGTAGCCTACATGGTATTCTTTTCCACCTGTAGAGATAATGTTTTAGGACATAACGCCTAGCCCCATCAACGAAGAGTAGGTGGCAAAGATGTTCATCAAATTAACCAACGTAGAATATGACGCTGATCGGCCCCCACTGTCCTCTTTGTTGTGTCGGTGAAGCTCATGAGTCTGCTTACACAAGTCTGACCCAGCCAAATTTGTACCGAGGACCAGTCGCCGCCGTAGGGTGACCCGCTATGTCTCGTATGCCCAGGACTCCTAATGATAAGACAAATATTAGCTACTATGTACAGTAATGGCAGACTCCATGCAAAAGTTGGACATGAAAGTGTTTTTTTATTAAGAAAAAGGCAAGAAAAAAAAGAAAAGAGAACTGACCTCCTCAGGCACGGTGCTGCCACATCTTACACCTCAAAGGCTCCGGGTCCGTCCTTGTTGCTCCGTTCCGTACAGCAGCTGATGATTCGACCAAGCAGTATTGTCCCGAAAAAGACGCCGAATAAGAAGATGTACATGAAAACGGCCCAGTCCAAGTCCATCTTGGTGTGTTGGAATGGGAACGGAAACGTGGTGGCGGTTGGAGCCGCCTGGCGTGCGATGAGTACAGCATCCATGGCGGGATACGCGAGGCTGACGAGGCTCGTGGGCGGCGAGGTCGAGGTGGGATTAGGCTGAGGATGGTGGTGCAACCTGTGCACCTCGTCCAGCGAGTGTGGTTCGTCCGTCACCAACAAGGGCCTAGCAAGAAGGAAACGACCTGTCGTACGATGGCCGTGATGCACCAGGCATACCAAAGTATAATCTGCGCTTAAGCGAAAACAAAAAAGTGGAATGGAAAAGACTTGGAGCAAAAAGTGGCCTGATTTTCCTGATGGGACGGGGTATGGCACATGGGATAAATGAGAAGACCTGGGGAAAGGCAGGCTTGGGACGACATGGTGTGTGTGCCCCTGGCAGGAAGATCAGACCGAAGGCGTCACACTAACATCGTCGCCAACGGCTGCGAGCAAACCCAAGCACGGCCACTAAACCACTAGCGGCCTTGGCATCAAGAGCAAAGTGTGCGGCATTAGATTAGGTTCAAGATCTGCGCAGAGCTAGATCGACCATTTCTATGGGAGACTTGGTTCGGGCCGCCGCAGGCTGATACGGCTGCGAGTCTCACCAGCGTCCACCCCCGTTCCGGACTTCGCGCCGATGAGGCACGTCCCTGAGGAATGACGTCCATCGCACAGAGAAGGATAGCTGAGCCAGCAGCATTTGGCCGGGACTTGCCGCCAGGAGTCGTGGCTGGGTCGCACCAGCGATACCCGCTGGCTGTAACGTATTGGTTCCACCTTGTGTCTGATGGACTGACAAGTTTGTATTACGTCTACCAGCGCTTGTCTCCCCATGGCAAACCCCGGAGCTGTCGCCCAAAGACAGCCAGCCACGCTAACCCGACTTATGATGGTAAGGGACCACAAACTCTGGACTTGGAACTGCCGCTAATGGCGACTACTTATGACGAGGCTTACATGAACATACAAAAAGACTTTGGTACATGCAACGCGACCCTTGGCTACGTGACCAAGGAAACTCGAGGCCATGGGGATTGGCCAAAGCAATGGGATTTATTAGAGACGAATGGTGACTGCGGCGAGACTATCTCCCAATTTTGCCATGTGCTCGTCGCTTATTGGATGCAGAGTGACCTCTTGCAGGTTGGGTTCATAAAAAGATATGGCTTCGAGGGAGCTGAGCATAGTGCAAGGCTGAACCAGTCGCTTATGCTTGATATCCTGTCATCAATTCGGATTGAACTATTGGGATGCTAGCCAAATGCGACATTATGATACTGTTGTCTTCTCTTCTATGGTGTGGTTCGAGCAATTCGACGCTTCTGGAAGGAAATAATGATAAAATCATCAGTGCCGTTTAACCGGAATGCCGCAAATGAGAAGGGACAGGTGAGGCTTGATTAGTGCAACCGAGGTAACTGCGAGAAACGGCTCAAACCTCCGAGACATGTAGACCCTCCCATAGTCTGGTTCACCCATTTCCATGCCAGCATAGTCAAAAAGCACGATCGGGGCAATCCTCATCCGGTCTCGTCGAAGTGTAATGCCTCGTGGGAAAAGTCCAGTCACACAGAATACGCTGGTATGTCCGATCGGAGTACCCACGTGCGCACCGGAGAATGAAACATTGGATCGAGAAAAGCCGTGGCTCATCGTAAACAGTGGGAGTTTTCACGCCGGCGTACCAGAACCACCCCAAACAGATCCCCGATTTTATTTACTTGTCCAAGTGCCGTGGTTTAGCCCTTAAAAAAGGGATATATCAGAACGCTGTGTCCGACCATTGCCGTTCCTTTTCGACAAGAGCATTAGAGGGCTTCGCCATCTTGGCGAGGGCTCAGATGCGAGAAATTGCCGACTCAGTTGAATCGCGCCTATATATTTCGAACAATGTATAATGGCGGTGGCGGTAGCGACGTGAAAGGAGCTGAATAGTGATTGGAAACAGAATATGACCTCACATGGGCAAATTCAAATATTGAATACTGAATTTGGCAGCTCGTGCACAGCTTCCCCAGTGAGGAAGTACTCAAACGTGATTGACCAAAAGCAGAAACGCCGAGATCACGACAAGACGGTACTTATCTCTGGTCCTCATGGTTCGTGGTTCTTGCTTTTTCATGACTCCTGCTATTGAGATAGACCAGTTAGGCCTTCTTTGGCCAGCATGACTTTGTCGAGCTGTGTAGTACTCAGGTCAACAGTACCGATACAGACGCTTGGGCATGAATAGGGAAAAGTGAAAGGATTTCACTCATGCGTAACTTACTCAGGGAATAACTTGCGGATACAGAGGACAATGCTGGACGCACCATTCGGAAATGTCTGACATTCGCAAGCAAATCGGTACTGCAGTCTGCAGGTAAATCTCGACAAGCGGACCCCCAGAACCTATGCTGCTGCACTTGAAGAGCAAGGAGACCGACCTTGCCCAGGAGAAGCCGAAACGAGGCCCACCGATGACAAAGAACCGTACGCATTGAAACTAGAACGCGTCCTAACATACAGTATTGGGAGCATTGGGAGCGTGAATGAATCACACACGAGTACGTTGTTGACTGTAACATATAATATTGAACATAGTAAGCTTTTTTTTTTAGCTTATACTTCTCTAGATGAAATATAGGAACCCGCTCGTGACTCCACCCATGGTCTCCTCGGCTGTTTACTCAACCTCCTGCCCTCGTAATTTGAGAAGAGCGATGTTCTGCTCATGTTGCTCGGAGGGAACTCCTGCCAACGAACAGACCTCTTCCTACTTAGCGCAAGTGCTGCGCCATTCGCACGGCTCAGAAGGCCGCCAGTGTTATGCGCCGCCCTCGAATCATCCACAGCGCGGCTGCCGTTCTGGCCAGGCCTCTCGCTCACGTCCAGCACACCCCAGTCTTCCGTCTCGGCCCACATCTCCTCCTCGGAGACATCGCTGTACCGGAGCGGCACGTTCGCGCCGAACCTGAAGCTCCGGTTGGCGGGCGCCATGAGCACCTCGTCCGCACGCATGCGGGCCATGTGCCACTGGATCCAGTACATTTGCTCGTGCTCGCGCAGGTAGCGCTCGCCGTGGAACCCCTTGAGGACGACGCCCCGCGAGAGCATGCCGAGCTCGCGGCGGAACTCGGCCTTCTCGTACATGCGGCGGGTGAGCCACTCCACGTCCGAGTCCCTGATGACGTCGGGCAGGGTGAGGGTCGGGGGCACGGCCTCCTTGTCGCCGACCTCGCCCGTGAACTTGGACCAGGGCCCAACCATGGAGAGCATGGCGATTTGCGCGCGGGCCAGCGCCACGGGGTCGTTGGGCGGGACGACCTCGCCGTACTTTTTATCTTGGTCATCGGGGTCTGTCAACACCAGCGCCGTGGCGCCGACGGAGGTGGCGACGATGGGCACGCCCGCAAGAGCGGCCTCGGCGATGGCGAGGGGCAGACCCTCGGAAAGGGACGAGTTCATGAACAGCCAGGCGTCCTTGAGGACCTCTTGTGGCCGGCCAAACCCACCCAGGATGACCTTGTCGGACATCTTGCACTGCTGGATGAGCTTCACCATGTCGATTGTATAGCTCGGCTCGCGGTCCTGGGCACCATACACGACGAGCTTGTAGTCCTTGAAGCCGAACTTGTTGATGATGACGTCGGCGGCCAGGATGGCCGTCCGCACGTCCTTGATGAACTGGACGTTGGACAGCATGATGACCGTGGGAATTTCGGTGCGGACATGGTCCACCGGCTCAAATGCGTCCATGTTCCCGACACCGTTCACAATGGGATCGATCTTGCGTCGGAACTGGTTCCTGTGGCTGACCTTGCCCATGTCGGTGCCAAGATCAGCCTCCCAGATGGGGTTGAAGAAGGAAGTGCAGGGCAGGATGACGTCGGCGTGGAAATAAGCCAGCTTTGTCGCCAGGCCGATTCCGGCAAGGAGCATGGACTGCACCGGAATCGAGAGCTCGCACTGCGCGGGCGAGATGTTGAGGCAGCACTCCCGCCAGAGGATGGCGTGATCCCAGATGCCGAACGTGGTGCCACGCTTGTACTTGAGCAGCATGCCGAACAGACTGCTGATGCCGTGGTGCGTGCTCTGGAACACCTGGGGGCAGTTCTCGGGAGATTGGACGCTGAAGATGAAGAAATACGACTTGTAGATGGCCAGCGCATCCCTGAAGTCCGTCATGCTCGGGCGGGACAGCTCGAACCAGTCGGACGGGTCCGTGATGTCGGCGTCGTCGTAGCTCTCCAGCCACGCCTCGGCCCACGCAGCAGCGACCTCCTTGCTGTTATATGCCTCGTTGTAGTCCTTGTGCTCAAAGAACTTGAACATGGTGAGCATGATGTTGCTGTAGTGCAGGAGCCCGGCCCGGTCTATGTGGCGCGACCTAGCGCCCTTGACAAACTGCTTGAGCAAGGGCACGAACGTGTTGATGATGTCCCGCTTGATCTCAGTGTTCCCGATCTTGCGGTCAACCTCGGACTGGAGGAGGTTGTCGATGACACCATGGTTGGGCGTCTTGCCGTCCAAACCCCACAGAGGCAGGATCTTGAGAGACTGGACGTTCTTCTCGATCTGGAAGCGAGGGATACCGTACTCGTTTGCAGACTCGGCAAGGACATGGTTCCGGATGGTGCTGTGGCCGTTGACAAGATCGCGGCGGCAGTTGGAGACACCACCTGGCGACTCGGGCCAGCAGCCAACGTCGTTGAAGATGACCGAAATACGCTCTTGCGTGTCCTTGAAACAGTCCTCTGGGCGAGTCGTCATCTGATTTGCGTCTTTGCCCAGACCCATGGCATAGAGATCAGAGGCCTTGATGGGTAACATGCAGACTTCAGAGACGTCCTTCTCTAGCTCGGTGGCGGCGACAATCCGCTCGATGTTCTCGTCGAGCTCCCGCTTTGCGGCGGTCAGCTGCCCGGACGAGCGGTATGACCAGTACTTCAGCAGTGTGGGCTCCTCGCGCAGGATCAACTCGTCCATCCAGCATGCAGTGATGCCGTCAAGCGAGTTGGACTTGAGCCAGTAGTTCCAAAGCTCGGTCCGGAGCCACCAGGTGGGTACGCGAGAGTAAACCTTCTTCTTGTGCCAATAGTTCCATGCGCCAGGGTTGATCATGGTCCTCAAGGACTTGACAGCACGGTTGCTACCGATGTACTTGTAGATGCGGCGCACGTCGGCCCTGCGGTGGCGGATGAACAGATCGTCGTTCTCGAAAAAGACGTCGGTCGGCCGGGTCTGCATCAGCTGCTCCTCTGGGAACACCCGCGGGGGCTCATTAACCAGGCAACGCGTCCCTCCCTCCTCCATGACAGTGACCATGGTCGGGTCACGCCGATGGGCGTAGTTGCTGGTGGTTGTGTACGTCTTGGTGTCGATCTTGCGCACCATTCGGCAGACACGGTCCGACGGCACCCAGTCGAGTTTCGTACCGACGTCAGCACGGAGAGGCACTCCCCAGTACACGACCAGGCTGTCCGTCTTGTCGGACTTTGCAAGCTTGAACTCGGCACGTAGAATCTCGTGGCTGCTCTTGGGGCTGGACTTGTATGAGTAGGTGAACTCGTATTCCTTGTCGCCAAAGATCATGTCACCGTGGGTGACGCGCCCGTACTTGTCGTAGTAGCACCTCTTGTAGTTCTGGCCCTCGACAACCTCCTTGAAGGCTGGCCACCTCGAGCGGGTGTCATCGCCGTAGTTGTACGTTGAAAAGACCCAGGGGTTGACTTTCTTGTTCTTGCCAGTCGCCTTGTCCTGGCGGTTCGAGAGTCGGAAGGCATTGTCATACACTGCGGTGGACACCGGCTCTACTTCAGTGGGTCGGGTCGAGAGCTGCGTTTCGAAGATCTCTAAAGTGATGGAGTTCTGCTCATTGTGTGCCGCAAAGCCAGTGATGACCCTCTTCAGCTGTTCGACGACAACCCTGTCCTTGACGAGTGTCCTGGACGCACCCTTCTTGGCCAGGCGGGAAATGCGCACCAGGTTCTTGCGGTGGTAAATGAGAAGGACGTAAACCCAGATGTTCTTGAGGAACCAGCAGAAGCGCCAGAACGTGAGAATCACCCACAAAATCGGCCCGCGCGCGTACGAGTACCGGAAATTGTACCACAACTCCCTCTCCACGTCCGAGCCGGCGCCAGTGATGATGCCGACCCACTTGGTAAACGTGTTAGGTATGGAGGAGACGGTCTCGACAAGGCCCGAGAAGAAAGTCTGCTGGCGAGGTCCCATGTGCACTGGCGCACAGTGAAGCTCTGACTTGGAAAGCGGTGCTGTGCCCGTCTCAAGCGAGTAGTCGGCGTTGATATGCTCACGCTCCAGAGTCTTCTGGTAGATGGTCAGGGCAGTCTCGAGGTGGAAATCCGAGGTCTGCAGGTCGATGGACTGGTTGGCCATGAACTGGTGCAGGTCCCTAGATACGGACACCGGGTCGCCGAGGATGCGGCAAAAGATGACCTCGCGGACATAGGGCGGTAGATCACGCCACTTGCTGTCCACATGGATGCCGAGACAGAGATGCTTCATGATCTTGAGATTCGTCTTGCGCTGGATCTCAAGAAGAGTGGGCAAATCGGACGTAGACAGCTCAAAGTCAATACGTCGAGACAGTTGCTCCGTCTCGTGGAGGAAATGCTCGGCCTGGATGGCGCGTTGGCGGTCCATGTGGAATATTGCGCGAGCGGTATGGAAAAGGATGGCCTCGGTGGCGAAATAAGCGAGCAAGGGCTGCCATGTCGGTACGTTGATCTCGTCTTCCAGGAGGTAACCTGTCGAGATCTCCAGCATGTTCCCGTCGTACCGACTGAAGGACATTGAGCTGCCAAAGCCCATCTCGATGAAGGAAGTACGAGTGCTGAGATTGAGCTCGACCCTGCCCGCCTTCCACATCTCGAGTGCAACCTTCAGGACATCCTCCGACCACGCTGCGTTCTGGGCGTGCACGTTGGGCTGCCCAATTCCTAGGCGCAGCAACTCCGGGATCCGGTCGCAGATGAGGTTCGAAGTGTTGACCGTGACCTTGTTGCCGGGGAGGTCTTTCCAGGTGGCAACCTCGGAAGTCTCCGAGACTGCCATGCTCGGGTTGGACAGACGGGGCTGCGTCCATCCGGTGGAGGTCCCGCCGGGTGCGTTGTTCTTCTTTGCTGGCTTCTGAATATGCAGGTCTTTCCACACAAAGAACGTCGTCAGGGCGGCGGCCATGATTGCAGCAGTGTTCAAGGCGATTACGTCGGTATAGAAGGGTTGCTCTTTGCCGTAGATGCCATGGATAGTGCAGCCCACGATGAAGCCCACCACGCCGCCGGAGAGGATGGAGCCAACGTGGTATTTGACATCAGTGGTGAAGCATCGGTTGAACTGGAAGATCATGACCGCGGTGTAAGCAATGACGTAGGCATAGTACAGAACGATGAGCTGTTGATCTTTGACAAAAAGCCAGAGGAAGATGGAAGAGAAGCCAAGCCAGAAGACGAGTCTCTGGGACAGCTCGAGCAGAGCGCCCACATACTTCTTCCGCCGACTCTTCTCCCAGCCCTCCTGCACAAGTTTGGCGTGGTCGAAGCTGGTCAGCTTCTCCTCCGACAAGGTGTAGTTGCCCGACCAGTAATTCTGCAGCGTCCCGTCGAGCGTCATGACAGAGGAGCAGAAGTACAGGATAGCAAAGCAGATGGCATAGCGGGCCGTGTCGTCCTTGAAAATAATGATGGGCTCGTTACGGGCGCTCATGACGATGCTGACCCATCTGTCCATCAGCGCAACCAGGAAGAGGCCAACACTGGAGCCGATGTCGAAGCGGGCGTATCGGAACAAGATGAAAATATTGTGTTCCTTGAGGCCCTGGGCAAGCTGCTCCTGGGTTTTCAAGGCCTGGTTCACCTGGCCGAACCAGCCGGTAGTCAGGGTCTCCGCCCTGGGCCTGGCAGGATCGTCCTTTTTCAGAAGCCAGTCCAGATATGGCATGCCCTGGGCGACACGCGTGACCACAGGGTCGGCAAGCTTGGTCCGGCCGAAGCCGAGTATACCGTCACTGTATGCCTCAACTTCCTGGCGGAAAGCCAGCAGTGCCAGTTTCTTCTTGGCCTCGGGCGACAAGTTCTCCTCCACCTTGGTTCTTGTTCTCGCGAGGCATTTGCCTGTCTCTGAGGCCATCTCAGTGGATTCCTCTTCCTCCCTGGCCTCCATCTTGGTATTGTACCAGGTGATGATGTCTTTCTCTGTGATGCGAGGGATCTTGGTCATCCAATTTGACCACTCATGGCATAGCTGTCGGTACTGGAAAAGAATCAAGACGAGGAAGCCATATATAACGGGTAGGTAGATTTCCAAGTCGTGGCCAGGCACAAAGGTTGAGATGAGTGGCGAGAGGAAAAACATGGGAATCGTGCGCCACAGGACAGTGCGGCCCGAAGTGAGTGGACTGCCATGTTGGTGCATCGTAGCCATAACGCCTGATTGTTGCCTGTTAGCGGAAGCCGTTCAAAAGGGTCAAGTAAGAGGCAAGGAAGCGTACCGAGGACGTTCAGATACATGGAGATGGCAATGAGATACAGAATGAAAACGATGCCGGTGGCAACGTTGACCTTGACAGTGAAGATGATGAAGCCCACGATGCCAACAAGTACGGTGAGCACGAAGCCGCCTGAAAGTCGCTGCACATGAAAGTAGATCATGTTGTCATACGCGTACTGGCCCTATGTCAGCTAATGCTCTCATGTCTTCGATATGCGGCGCCGCTGGTAAACTTACGTTGCAAATGTAGTAGTTGCCGATACTTCCAACCCATCCAGTGACACCGGCAGAGATCAGCAGCGACATCAACAGCGCATAACATGCGGCCGTAAGATGCTCGTTACCAAGCCACGCCGTCATAAACAGACCGCGGCCAAGGAAGGTCAGCAGCAGGATGTCGATGATGGCGGGAAGGCAGAAGATGGACAGCGCGCCGAACTCTGCGAACTTCTTGCGAAGTTGGGTGACTGTCTTCACGAAACCTTTCCGTGACGGGCCGTCCGGATCCATCTCGTCGCTTCCCGCAGAGCCATCCGGCTTGGCAAATACTGTCATGATCTTCTTGTCCTTGAATCCCTCAGGTGGAGGATGCACCGCAAGGAACTTGCAATAGCGGTCATAGATGATTTCGCCCAAGTCTCGAGGGGGCATGCCGAAGTAAGACTCGCATTGGGAGCCGAGAGCCCAGAGCTCCGAGAACACAGCGGCCTGGTCGGGCTGAGAGAGGAAGAAGGGGCAGCGGTCCGTGGTCTCAATGTAGACGTCCTCGAAGGCGCTCTTTCGCAGTGCGGAGAAGAAAATAAGCGCGAAGAGATCCGCATTCACGTCGACATACTCGCAGTCTGACGTCCATGAGCCCCAGGGGTCGTAGGCGTGCAGCAGCGAGTCATTCAGCATGTTGAGCTTGTCACGGTCTCCGGCAAAGAGGGCATCGACCACGATCCTGTCAACGTAGCGGGAAAGCAGCAGCAGGTTAGCAATGGAAGGAAGCCTGTTTGCCCCAAGCCGTACAAAGTCCTGAGATCGGCGGCGGAACAGTGTCTCCATATCTGACGATCCGCTCAGGACGCCCTGAGATGCCGCGTGGTTCCATGACTCCGTCGCGGCCTGGTCCAGGAGGACTGAGCGGCAGTGCTCCTCGATGCCATACTTGAAGTGGTGTGTCATGTCGGACACCTTGATCTGCTGCAGCAAGAACAGAGTCTCGGCCGGGGTGGCGGTCTCGATCTGGTTCCTGATGCTGAGGGGCAGAGCGACTTCATCAAGTCCCGGGTTGAGAGTGCGCTCAAACTGGAGCTCTTCCTCGTACCGCTCAATGCGGGGGACATCGTGGTGTGCCAGCCACGTGTGCAGGATCGTGGCGATGTCGCTCGGGCAGCGTCGCGAGATGAACAGATCTATCTCGCCCGAAGTCGAGTCCCGGTGGGAGTGTCCCTTGCCGACCTTGTGCGCGGCGGAAACGCCCCAGAACTCGGCAGTATTGTCGGGCATTGTGAACCCGCTGCCGAGGCCCTTGTAGACGAAGACTATTCGCTGCTTGAGCCCCTCAACGAGCTTTCCGACAAGGTCGGCGTACTTGGAGGCGGCTGAAAACTGTTCGAGGGTCTGGATGAGCTTCGTCAGTTCGGCATCCGTGATACGCTGCAGCATCTTCAGGTTCCGAAGATGAATCTGGGTGTCCAGTATGGCCTCGTGCTGGGCAGTTGTGGGCTCGCTCAGCAGGGGCACACAGCCGTAGAGTGATATCTGCTCTCCCTGAGATGTGCGCTCCCAAAAGTCCTCGCGATACGGCCCATCGGGAACATAGTCCGGAGGCGACACCTTGATGGGTCGCTCCACCCTCAAGGCCTGCAGGTCTTCAGGCAGAGGGAGCGGCCTGAGGAGCTCATCGATATTTGGGATGAGCTGTTGCAGTTCGCCAAACGGCAGACTGGCAACCTTCTCGATCGAGTCCCGACGCCCATTTCCAACATGTGTGATGCGCTTTCGTTGCATCCATGAGTTCTGCAGCTCGGACGTCTCAACCCGTCGAAGATATTCGAATGCGCTCAAGCTCGTGGGCTGCTTGACGGGAGCGCCCGGGGAGCTCGTCGGCGACGGCACCGGCCCATGCTCAAGGACTGCCGCGAAGTGGTCGGCAAGCTTCGCAGACCTACGCACTACGGCCGCCGTCGGACGGCTATTCCAGCGATCAAAGAAGCCAACAAAGAAGCTCGGTCGTTCTACCCGCTGGTCCGCACACTTGGCCATAACATCCCGCAGCGCCAGGGAGCGGAAGTAGTCCCTCCTCTTCCCATCCTCAAGGATAGCGGCATTCTCGATGATGATGCCGGCAAGGAACTTGAGGTTGACGGCCTTGAGGAGCTTGCTGTCATGGTGGCACTTGAGCACCACAGGCACTTGAAGCTCGCACAGCCGGATGAGGATGTCAGGGACGAAAGCCACACCATCGTCCCTGAGTAGGCCGACATCGATGACAAGACCCACCACTGCATTGTCGCTGTATATGTTGAAGAGGTAGTCCACCGTGCTAGGAATTGCGGACTCCGAAACGCACTCCGCGGCCAGATCTTGGCCGTCGATTAACCCGAGGACCGGGGTCGATGCCGGCACACCGGCGATAGTGCTCGATGTCTCGGAGAATGAGCCTTGGTCCGTGTCATCGAGGGCGGCCGCCGCCGCGAGGAACGGCAGAGCGGCGACGAGCAGGTCATGGTCAGCACTCGTCTTCCCCAGGTTCGGGACAGGGCTGTCCTTTCCAAAGATGCAGAAGGACTGCACCGCTGATAGATCCAAGCATGGTGATGGCTCCAGCGCCTTGGCTCTTTCCAGCGTTTTCACCTTATTTGAGCTGCTCTACGGTCAGTCTGTGGCCCTAATACATATATGCGTAGTTCTGCACGCACCTTTTCCTCGAAATCCTCCACGACCGCAGCGATTTTAGTGATCGGTCCCCCAGATACAGGATGGTCGGGATTCCGAGGGCGACAACGGCTAGTACGAACGTGAACCATTGCACCGGGATGACGAGGCGGTCCTTGGCCGGTAGGATGGAGTTACAGTAGATCTCCCAGGGTGTGTTGTTGTTGTTGCAATTCTCGATTGCCGGGTCTCCTGACAGAGGAGGCTGAAAAAAGGACGCCATGATGCTGAACGAGTGATGGATATGGCGAAGGGGAGACTGATCAGACGCCGGGAATGAAGCCTAGCTATGCAAACACCCGACGACTAAGAGCGTCCAAGGGGCGAGGACGACAAGGAAAGCGAGGGTGACATTAATGATTATTGCAAGCGGCACAGGACCTTTTGCGGGTATCAAAACATGGCTTGGATGGAATCAATACACATTTGCCGGCGAAGAGGACGACTGTGATGGCGGTCGAGTCGACGAACCCTCTCTCGTCGTTCTGGGATGAGCTTGATGGACGAGCGACTGACGGATGAGATAACCGAGTCCTGGGGGCGTATCGAAACAAGGGGCCAGGGGGGGGACAGAAGAAGTAAGGGTAGAGATGGGAAGAATATAGGAATGGAATGATCAGACTCGCTATCCGCACATATCAAAGAAGGGCCCAATGGTTCGTAGGGGCAGGATAGAACTTCGGGAACGAGAATGGGATAGTGGGAGGACAAAGACACGAGAGAGCGTATGGTAAGCCTGGCTGAGCAGGCAGCGTGTCAGGCAACACAGGCAACACAGAGAGGATGGACCGGGCCAACAAAGCAAATGCTAGCCCATCTCAAAACACGAACGAAATCGTCAATCATCCGAAATAGAACCTGGCCCTGGGCACACTGCCAGGCTGGTTGGTCGGACGTGCTCTGTGAGCGAGCGAGCAAGTGGGCCCCAGTTCTCGGTCCCCAGCAAGCCAGCAGCCCAGCAGCGGGAGGCCCAGGGCCGACCAAGAGGACCAGGAGCAAAGTTGCTCAGGTGCGCGCTCGCCTTGACGCCGGCTGGGCCGACTAGGGTCTGTGATGGCATGGCAAGGGTCCGATGAGCCAGCATCTGGGATCTGGGCACGTTCAGGGATCCGGATGCTCTGGTATAGGGGGTTGCGATTCGTTGGTAGCATATGATCCACACGAGGTACATGGACGTTACGGTGCTGCCCGTGTGCGTATGCACGTATGGATGTGGTCTAGTCCGGTGCGCTGCAGTCCATCGCATTTCTCCCCCACCCCCAAAAGCTTCCAGTCCGGTAGGTGCTCGTACCAACATAATCGAGCGGTGCCGTCTGTGTCACACCACTAGGGCGCCGCCGGCGCGTGTGCTGGGTATAATTACACCACTCCGTATAGGCACCACGATAATCCAACAAAGAAGATCGGGAGTGGGCCGCGGTGGCGTGCGGAATAGTCCAGGTGGAAACGGCACGCTCGACGGGCACGGCTCACCAGCATGGTGGTAACTTTGGGTCTCGGGCTGAAAAGAGTCAAAACACATGCCCCTCCCCGCCAACCCAATCCTTGAAGCTGCAGCTGTTGCGCCGAATTGAGCTCGAGCTGAGCGGAGCCAAGCCAAAGTGCGTTGAACTGTGCATGGTAGGCTGCTAGACAGAGAGCTCGTCTTGTCGAGCTACGAAACATAAGCAATTTTTTTTTTTTAATTTTTGTTTTTCCTTCAAGAAAAAAAGTGGCAGGCTTCGCTCACCGCTTCTGGAAGACGGGAAAACGAGGGCTTGTTCTGCAGCTGCCGATGCAGATCCATCCTACCAGCCTGCCAGCCCACTGAGACAAGATTCAAGTGCTTACGCTTGGCCGCATTCGGGCTTGTTGAATTCGCCCCGATAAGACAATGCCCCCTTAGTGCCTCCCGGTCCTCGTTGCTCGCCCCGCGGTGCCCCTTTTTAATTTGTCCCCACATTGGGCCACATGGGGACAATACCGAATTGGCATGGACGGACATGCAGGCTTGGAAATTACCCGGATCGCTGATGAAGACATAGTACTTGATATCGAGGATCCGCCGAGAGACGAAAACAGAACAGGCCGGGCCTGTACCACAGTGGTTTTGTATCTGTAAGCAATGCTCAGCATTGCGCGCTGGCCGGGCGGGAAGGATGCAGGCATGGATGCCCGCCATGCAGCTGGGCCTCGCTGGGCTTCCGAGCGTCGGAATATTGCCCAGCTACACCTGGGCCGGGCGGGCCGCCGACGGGAGGGATTGGCAACAGCTCGGTCTCGTTGTGAAACAGATGCGTTCAGTAGTTTCGGTGATGCTACAGTGTGTGAGTCGACTTTTGACTCTCGAAGGGTGACGGGCCCACCACGCGAATCTGGGGAGGCCCGAGCATGCGACGATCAACTGTGAAGATCACGGGGTGACACGATAATGCCAATGTTGGGCGCGTGCGTACAAGGTTCGGCGCCACGAGGGCAGATCAGCGTGAACGGCGGGAAGATCAAGACATGAAGCGAGAGACATGCATCCACGCATCCACACACCCACACGGGCTCAATGCCAACCGCGGGGCCCGAGAAAACACCTGGTCGCCGTGCCGCGCTGCGCTGAGGATGGTGATATTTGGGTGCGATTGTAGGCCGTGGTCCATTTTTGGGAGCCGGGCTTGCTGGGCTTGGTGGTGCTGGTGCAACCCCGGATTTTGATGGAAATTGCTGGGTTACACGGCACGGCGCCCCCCAGGGTCGGAATTGCGAGCACGAGTGGCAGGGCCCTTTGGAGGAGGCAGAAGTGGTTGCAGATCGATCATCCTGATCCGATCACTGCTACCTGCGGTTGGAGGCCAACTACATAGACCTGTGCTGCGGCAGTGCACGCGAAAACCACGAAGGACCAGGGCACGGTATCCAGGGCGAAGATACATTGTACACACATGCACACGCATGTCGTACCTGTTTGTTCCATATGCAGGTGTCAACATGTAACAAGCCGGGGGAAGGGGGGCGGGGGCTTGAGACCTGCCACCGCATGAACAGGTATACTGCGTCAGCTTGACTGCTGATATGAATACGGACATGTAAAATGAGAGTCACTGCAGAAAAGGGGGGTGTGCCGCCATGTTTGGGACTGAGGATGGAAAAGGGGAGCGGGGTGGTCGGCGTTGGGTTCAGAAAAAGGAGTGGCGAGTACCTGCAGTATTCATCCTCAATCCCCGAGCAGTGTGTAGGATGCGCCGAGCAAGCATGTACAAGGCTGGTACACGCATTTCCTTTTTTTTGCCTGGGGCGTCTGGATCTTTAAGCTTATTTTAGTGTGTGTCTTTATGTTCCAATCGGGGGGTAGGATCCTTTTGGGCCATCACAGGCTCCTCTTACATGCATTCTTGGTATCCATCAGCGACGACGAAGACTGCACTCGTATCTGCATATACAGACACGTACTCATGTGCACGTTTACCCCCATACGGACATACAATGTACCGCACAGAACCAGTCCATTAAAGACCCCACCCGCGTGATACCCGCTCCACTCGAATTGAGCCTCACCTGACCGGCATGATGGTTACGGTGGGCCAACTCCGCTCGGGGATATCCCCATGCCGATGGGTCATGGTCGCGGCACTGCAGTAGCGCCCCTGTTTGCATTGGTCCTGTCGCCACACCTCGACCAGAATTCAGCAGCTGCTTGACTGACTGGACTGGGAGCGAGTGCGGCGCGTGTGTGCAGGGACGGATTTTGTGGGAACAGCCACACCTGGCCTCCTAGGCATGCGCCGGGTGCTCTTGGCATAGCTCGTGTTGATTTTCTATTTTCACTGTACCCACTCGATTTCACAGCACTGCACCCTGATGGCGTGCTGGCTAGCAGGGCAAACAGGGCGAGCAGGGCGTCAAGAACTGTCGAGTCCAGTGCTAGCCTTCAGCCGTCAGCACCAGTCCAGCCATCAATCATGCTGCAGTTTAGAACGGTCAACGAGGCGCCAGCTCATCGACATGGCATCCTGCACCGCCACCGACACGGACACGGACGTAGACAGCACAGCGTGCTGGCGGTTCAGCTCTGTGACCCACGTCGCTCTCGACTTGCCTACCCACCACCAGCCGACTGCCTGGCCCCTTTCCCTCGTACTCGACCGGCGGCGGGAACGAGCAGCTGACTCACTCACTCACTTTCTTGCTGTCCCGACGTGGGCGTGCACAGACTGTTTGTTGTCTTGACCCGTCAATATTGAACTTGGCTCCCGAGAATCACCACAGCACGCCACAGCACGCTACGCTGTGCACCGCACGAGCGGTCTCCTCCCTTCATCTTATTTCGTTTCCGCCATCGCCCACGTGGGTGGTGCTAACATGTGGCGGCGGCGCCGCCGCGGCGAAGACATGCTTCCTTCTTCAGCATGGCATAGCATGCAAGTGGCTGCCATAACCAACGGCGAGGCCACCCTCTCCGCTGCACTCCACGTGCAATCAAGACCAACTACATCTTGTGAGTCCTTGACCTTCCTGTTTGGCTGTTCTTGCTGTCCGGCCGACATGGACATTGCGTGGACAGGATGAATAGAAGGTGGCCAGATGGCCCAGCAGGCAGTCGCAGAGAAATTCTAGATTCCAAAAGTGCGCCCAAATTGGGGAGGAGGGGCCCCTCATACCCACCATGCTACCACGGTGGACCTTGCTCCGTGCGACTGTTGACGGACCCGAAACGCCGAGCTGCCCTCGGATGACAACACCAGTACTCGGTCTACATAGTAGGCCCACAGTAGGCTGGCCGACTGCATCGCCACCAGGGTCCTGGCATGCTTCTACCGCGTTCTACTGCAGTAAGCTGAATATGCTCGTACGCCCTTATGCTCATATGCCCCTGGCACCAGGCTCCTAACGGCATCGCGGCACCACGTCTGAGAGCTGGCCGATGGCCGATGGCCGGACTGGCTTCGTCACTTTCAGCCTCTCCCGCAGCTATTTCCTGCTAACTCCTGCTGGCGCCAAGATTCCCCTGGCTAAGAGGGCAGAGGCTTGATTTTCGCGACCAACGAAAACAACATCCAAGTTTTGTTCCGTCATCCCACCTCGGGTGCCTCCAACGTCCTTGGCCAGTCAGAGCGCCTCTCCTAGGGCGAACTCATAGCGCGCCGCCATCTTTGCTCTCTTTCGCTTTCTCTCTCTGTCTCTCTCGCGTCACACACTCACTCTCTCCGGCCCTGGGTCTCGGGACCTGGACCCGACGGCAGACGGAGCCTCCTTCCCAGCTGAACTCGCAGCACACACACATGGCCGCCATGGCGAGACCCGACGCTGTTTTCTCATAGTGCTCGCCTGAATTGGGTTCTACAGCATGCACTGCTACCTACAACACTCCTCCGATGCCTGACTGTATCGGGGGCCGCTCCTACCCAGCAGCAGTAGCAGCAGCAGCAGCAGCAGCAGCAGTATAATAGCTTCAGCGTCGTATCCAGATCACGCATTATCCCTCCAATCCCCAGCCTGTGCGCTCGACTATCGAGTGCTCAGCTGTCCGCAGCCCAGGCAGCCCTGGCGGGTTTTTTTCTTCTCACACCCCTCCCCCCAGCCCCTGCCTGTCGACTGGCTGGCACGGCATGCGGCTCTCACCACTACCCATGCACATGTAGCGTTGCACCTTGCAACTTGCAGCAAGCACCTCGCCAGCTTGCTTCTTCTTGCCCTGTTCGTACGCCAAGCGGCTTCTTCGATCCAGCACGCCGGGCTCGTGGCCAAGTGGCTTGCCCTGCGCTTTCTAAACTCGGCCGTGCCAGAAGCTGTAGAGTAGATGGCTTCCCCGGGTGGCGCTCGGTGGTTTCCTCAATGGTTTATGGCCCCGTTGTGGGATAGGATCCCTAGCGTTGAAACATTCTCTACTCGCACCTTGCCCCTGGACCTTGTCGCCCGCCCACTCGGCCGCCGCCATTACGAGGTTTGGAAGGAGACAAGCGCTTGCAACTAAACCCCTGGTGCCCTGTGCCATGTTCTTAGCTTCTTGGCGTTACAGCAATTCATCAGCGTGATATTAGCAATACCGCCGTACGTTCTCCTCTGGCCAGCACCAACACCAGCAAAACTCTTCACCGGAAAGCCATCCGGAGAAACAGAGCACAGAGCTGCCGCTGGGTGTGGGCGAGAGAAGGAGGGAGGGGTGTACGTCCCGTCTCGATCAAGCATCGAACATCGTCGTCCACCGGGTGGGGCCACATGTAGTATGGGCTACAATAATACGTGCAGGGCGAGGTGACAAGGCCATTGTCGTCCACACCTGTGGCCTAGCCCGGGAGCAGTTCTGAGTATCGATCGGTCCACCCGACCGTGTGGTGCGGGCTAGGGAGGGGGCCTGCCAACCTTTCCTGTTTGTGCTGGTCTTGCTCGGGCACGTCCTGTCATTGCTCTGTTTCACCAACACCCGTTTTTCCCTTCCGCCCATGCTGCTATTTACGGCTGCCTACCACCAATCTGCAGGCTATGGCCCGTGGCTCGCTTCGCTCCGGCGGGCGTCTGGCCTTGGATCCACGGGCGAGCTGACCGACCTATCGCGGAGGTTCACTACTCAATATTGGATTTTGTGCTCAGGCTGAAATTGATCTTTTACTTCTCTCCCTGTCCTACCTTAGCCTGTATATCATCGACCACCTTACCGTCCTCCCAGAGACGATGCGCTTCTAGTGCCGCATCACCCGGCCTTCCCCCACGAGACTATCGTCTCTACTTCCGCTTACCTGCTCATCATCTTGCATGGCTACGACGTGATCTAGAGTCTAGAACATCCCTCGTTCGTTACAAAAGAAGCCCTTCGTTTCTAGAAATTCTCCATCATCCTTCCCGCTCATCTCATCCAAGCCCAGCATCCCCTTCAATCATATCACTCGTTCTGCCCACCACTCTGAACCACACATTCGTTCTCAATAATGCAATCACAAAGATCCCAAGTATCCTTGCGACTTGCCTCCAGCATGGACAACATCACATCATCACAGGTCTCTTCGGCCGGCTCGCCCCTCTCCGCGAACTCCCCCCTTACCAACTCCCCCCTCAGCACACCAGACACAACCGACCTCGAGGACGCGCCTCCTCTGAATGTTGCAGACAACCATGGCTTGGGTCTTGGGCTCCACTCCGGCACCTCTGACCCGAACTTCGTTCTCGTCATCGGCGGTCTCGGCTTCATCGGGTCACACACCGTTCTTGAGCTCCTGCGGTCGGGTTTCAATGGTATGTATACACATCCTCCTCCTCGGAGCATGGTGGCCTTGCCAGCCATGTCTTGGATCCCCATAGCTGACATGAAGCAGTGATCGTGGTGGACAACCTGAGCAACAGCTATGAGAGTGTGCTGCATAATATCAAGACCATTGCTGCCAAAGAGCACAAGCAGAACAACACACAGATGCCACTGGTCCATTTCCACCGCGTCGACTACAGGAGCCGCTCAATGCGATTCCTCCTGGAGAGCTACACAGACCTCGTCCCGGTGCGGGAAACCTCGCCATCAGACTCAGACGACTCTGACAGGCAACGTATGACCTACCAGTCGCGCATTACGGGCGTGATCCACTTTGCCGCGTTCAAGTCGGTATCCGAGTCGATCGACAAGCCGCTCCAGTACTACAACAACAACGTGTGCGGGCTCGTGTCCCTCCTGGAGCTGCTCGACAAGTTCTCCATCCGAAACTTCATCTTCAGCAGCTCAGCCACCGTCTACGGCTCCAAGGCTAATGCTGGCGTCCGTCTGCGCGAAGAAGACCTTGTACACCTTCCAGAAGCCGCCCACGACCCGGAGACCAATGAGACGGTGCAGCTCACCCCCGCCGTCGCCGGCCTGACGTGCCCTTACGGCCGGACTAAGTACATGGCGGAGGCAATCCTGGCAGACCTTGCTGAGGCGGACGACCGATGGCGCATCATCGCGCTGCGCTACTTCAACCCCGTCGGCTGCGACCCGTCGGGTCTGCTGGGCGAGAACCCCCGCAACGTCCCCACCAACCTGTACCCAGTCATCACCCAGGTCCTCACTGGTGACAGGCCCAAGCTCGACGTCTTCGGATCTGACTGGGACACCCGCGACGGTAGCGCTGTTCGGGACTTTGTGCACGTGCTTGACGTCGCCCGTGGGCACATTGCCGCCCTGCGGCCCGCGCCAACTGCCCAGAAGACAGAGCAAGCACGTGGTGCGGCCACTAAGCTGGCAACGGGATTCCGAGCCTATAACCTCGGTAGCGGCAATGGAACCAGCGTCATCGAGGCCGTGCGGTCGCTGGAGCAAGCCTCGGGCAAGGCAATCCCCGTCAACATGCAGGGCCGCAGGGCGGGCGACGTTGGCAGCTGCGTCGCCAGCAACGAGCGCGCCTCGCGTGAGCTCGGGTGGCAGCCGCGCGAGAGCATCACGCAGTGTGCCGTCGACCTGTGGAACTTTGTGAGCAGGGTGGTCACTGTCAAGCCGGCTGCATGATCTGGGATTCGGATCTGAATCTGCATCTGGATCTTGATCTTGATTATCGATCTTGACGCCCCAAAAATTGATGTGGATCATTCTTGTCGAATCAACCCGCATGGAGTGGGTGTGTAGCCGCTTGGAGGAACAGGAATCTATCAGCGACGATCATCTGCGGGCCAGTGGGCCGTGGCTGGTCCGGGCCGCCGATCCTCTACGCCCCACCCCCGGCCCCGAGCACCTCGACCGCCACCACCTCTGGGTGGAGCTGATGAAGCACGGAACAGTACAGTACGGCACGGAGAAGTACGGTATGGCTGGAAGTAACTGCCCCGCGTTTTAGTCGCGCGGGCCACACCAGAGTACAGTCAGCACGCTCAAATCTGGGGCGTCTGTCGTGCGAGCCTCGGGAGGTTTCTGGCTTGTCATTTGCGACTTGCTTATTCTTGTTGTCACGTGTCGGCCTTAATGCATCTTCTGCATATGCCGCGATCTGGAGTTGATTTTATTTGTTCAAGCTGGATAGACTGCATGCACAATGGACGGAGGCAAAATGGAACGAAGCAAAAAGTTTGGATTTGGGCTAGCGATGTTTTTTTTTTTTTTTGGCCTCTTTTTTTGCACTCCGAACTGTCACGCAGCGTTTTCATTTAGGTACCGAATTCATAATGTCTAAGTATTGAACACAAATTAATAGTGTCTACCACAATAAGGACTTTTGCACAATTGATTCCGCTACATAGTATGAGCCGCGCGTCCACTTCCCGCATATGCAGTGAGTTGAATGCATGTGGTTGCAGCACCCACGAACTGCAGCCCAATATCGAAAAAGAACGGTGAAGCTAACTCGCAAGCTTCACGTCTTCTACACTACCACTTTCCGGTCCTGGACAATCGCGTCATCACATAAAACCTCGTCTCATCGATAGATTTTTGTAGACCTGCTCTGTGCTACCCTCCCAGCCCGGAGACCGAGGTTCAACCGCCTGCATATGCTTACGCGGAAGCTAGAATTGTCTGAGTGGTTTCTCACGTCACCTGCCGGACTGGGCAGATCCCCGGCCGCACCAGGTGCAAAGACAAAACCACTGTGCCGTGTGCCGTGCACACGTGTTCATGTCGACAACGGCAGATGCATTCGCGACGACCCGTCCTTGTCGTTCACAGCGGGATGCGGCCCGACACCAGTAGCTGGGCAGTAGCTGGAAGGCTTGTTGAAGATTTGTGTCTGCAGTAAAGTGCTTTTTTGATTTTGAGCTACCGTCACATTGCTAAGGGAACCAGATCTTGGAAATCATCTTGGCCTAAGTCCCAATCCCTGATCCCAACCCAATTAATCCGCCGCCTCTATAACGCCGAACCCTGCACATTTACCCTAGGGGGAGAACGACCAAACTTCCAAACCCGCAGTAGTCAACGTCGATCACAGCCGCGATTCCTCAGCAGTTCTGCACCATGTGATTTGTCAGAGTCAGGGGAGACGAGGGCCCACGAGGGGAAGAATCTAAAAATCGACAGCAGGGTGCACTTACAATAGCCGGGGGCTCTGGGCAGCCTCCCTCGGACTTGAGAAAGCAGGCCTTGGCGCCTGCGGCCTTGCACTGACAAATCTGTTGCGCAGCACGTCAGTCAGACCGCGGTTGCAACATGACCTTGATAAATGGGTATATACTGACGCTCTGAGCATTCATCCGCGTGTCGCAGATTGGCTCCGGGCAGACGCATGGCTTCTTGAAGGTGGGGACGACCTCATCGTCAACCACGGTGGCGTTGGGCGTGGTACCATTCTGGTTCACTCGGGGTAGGATGAGGTCGTGCTCGTCGAACCGGGCGCCGGGGTGGGCCAGTGCCAGGGCCTGGAGGCAAGCAACGACGACAAGGGTGAAGTGCATATTGTTTATGTGATGCGAAACCCAAACACGTATTATTCAGTGCCAAGGTGCTTTGCAATTAGGGGAACGAATGTGTGGGAGAGAGAGACAGTTTAGAGTTCAAATGAAGGTACTGTCAACTCGAAACGGGCCGGTACTCTCAACCTGAAGATCATAATCACAGATCGAAGAGTCCTGGGAACATGGAGGCAAGGGACCCTTTTTGTGTACGGCCCTGGAGGGCTTGAGCTTGCGGCTGGACACTAGAACACGACGGCGCTCTCGGATAGCCTCTGCACCCGCGAGCCGTCGAGAGAGCTGGCCGTGTCACCAGTCCGAGTGGTCAGGGGCAAGTCATCCACCGGCGTACTGCTCAGAATAACTGGCAACGTCAATGCGGAGAGGGTGAGGGACGTCAGCATACGAGCCCGAGCTGAACGAGCCCTTTGATGCGGGTTCGCAACAGGTTACTGGTGGTCTGGTCTGGTCTGGTCTGGTCCGAGGGCTGAGGGCTGTGGTCTGTGGACCCGTGGTCAGTGGCGTCGAACAAAGAGTAAGACACGGGCGATGTGAGTAGCCAGGCAACTACGTAGGGCTGGCCCATCGGCCCAGTGGGAGAAGACGTCTTGGAGCCCCGGCGGTGGAGTGCCCGACAGCCAACTCACCTAGGTGCAGAGGCTGAGGGCTAGTCGTTCTTTGTCAGAGGTGGAGGTCAGCGCTCGCTCTGGCTCGATATCCAGCCGCACCCCCCGAGGGCTTCCAAACGCGCACTCCCCTCCCTCGTCTAATCCCAAAAGGTAGAAAAGCACCAGCAGGCGTGCCATGCCTTAACTTTAAGCACCGCATGGCACTACCGAGGCGGTGTCTGCCAAGGCTAACAACCAAGTCCAGCAGGTTTTCCGTTATTCTAGAAGGCAGAGGGAGCCAGCTGTGCATATGGTGTCCTCGATAATGTACTGATAGACACATATGCATAAAGACAGACCGGCTAGTCCAGGCTGCTGACGGCCCTGACCTATCCGACCCCACCCGACGCAGAGTCCCTGGCAAAGTGCATGTAGGGAAGTAACCTGCACGCAAGTCTGACGATGGTCTGGGAGGTTCTGACCTCAGCCGCAACCTCGAGCTCGCAATGGCATGGCCCCCCCATACATTCAACAGCGGTCAAACTGGGCATCTGCTTGTAGCCGTCCAGGGTGTGACACACGTCTAAGAACGAGCAACAAGTACCGACCCCGAAACAGACATATCGTCACCCAGGTAGACTAGTCGTGTGTTGTGCGGTACGTGTAGATCGTCCGAAGTCCTTGGTTGTCGTCCTGGACACGCCAAGTTCGGAGGATTGACATGCCCGCGGTGGGGCCGCCGAGCAAGTAGTAATCCGAGGTTTTGGTCATGCCCTGGCCGGCATCTTCCCTCCAGAGCCCGCCTACTAGCGATGGGTCTCCACCTTTTAATTTCGCAATATTTTATAAGCCCGGGTAAAATTTTAAAACCAGTAATTAGGTAGGTCTAATATATATATTTTAGTACCTTAATTATTAGCTAGCTAGAGCTATTTCTAAATACCTAATTAATTATCCTAATTCTTCTTAAAAGATAGATTAGCTTTAAATTAATATATTTTAGGTTTAATTATCTCCTTTAGCTAATATTTAAAACTTAAATAAGCTAAGCTTAATATCCCTTAAATTAATTAGGTATATTAATAAGCTAAAATAGCTTAATAAATCTTATTAATACCCTTTAATATTTTAATTACCCTTTAAAAAGTATACTTTTAAATTTATTATTTTTAAATAAGTAGATAAATATTTTTTAGGGGCTTTAAGGGCTTAAAATTACTTAAATATATAGGTATTTATATATATAAATATTAACTTATTAATATTTAATTACTATAAATAATTATATATTTTTAAGTATATATAATTTATAATTAAAAAAAACCTTTTATTAGATATATTATTTACCTATATATTAAATAATTACTTAATAATATATATAATAAGAGGGATTTTAAGAGTAGTAAA